>SMLS01060000.1:0-23649 GCA_004785975.1 Popillia japonica
GGGGGGAGTATTCAGAAAACCTGAGAAACATCACAGCAGGAAAGGTTAAGTACAGACTTATAAAATAATAATAAAAAATTGATTTAATGCCCTGATTACATAAATCGTAATATTTTATCTTTTCATCCAATGCTGGAATCTGTTCCACTGTCCTTGTTCCACCCCCACGAGAAACAAGGACGTTTGCTGTATCTTTCTTGCTCTCTCAAGGGCATGAAAAGTCCTTTCAAATATCTAACTCTGATCCACTCATGGGCCTTGCATTTCAACTTCGACAAAATAATACTGAAGTGCTTTTGTATGTACAAATAAATAACTAGTACTGAGGAAAAGGAGGTGGATGGTCTTTACAGTTCTTTACGAAAAAACAACTGGCAATCATCAATCATCAACAATATGACCATACTTCTAATGAAATTGCAACCCAAAGGATTTGTCTGACTCCTTGAGTACCTATAAATTTGTAATAAGATCATTTAATTCTACCTGTGTGAACAGTTAAGGATTGTTATAACGACATTTGTATATGTCGCTATATCTTCTAAGACACTCTATAGAGTTGTCAGCTGGATTATGAGCAACAGGATTAATTTCGGATGGGAAATTTGCCAAAAAAAACAGAAGAATATGACGAACACATTTTTTCGGATCCTTTCTTATTTCTAGCTGAAGTTCTTGTAAAATATATTCAACCGCGGGGATGGAAGCTCTGGTTGATCCCCCTCTTCTCCATCTAAAGTTGAAAAAGAGGTGGCAAAATGATGTTAAGTGATGTTGACAAACAGTTTGAAGTGATAAGACCATAACATCATCCCCTCCACCTCCTCCTCGTCCTTCCCCGCCTCACCCCCTTCCTCGAAGAAGATCTTAGAAGAAGAAAGATTTATCGAGCAGAATATCACATCTTATTGGCACCAGATACTAGCCCAACCGTTTTCATGCAGAAATGTGTGCAATTCAACAATGTGCTCAGTAATTCTTAAAAGACGAAGTGAGGGTACCTCAATACATCTTCGTAGACACTGAAGTAGCAATAAAGGCTGTGACTTTGAATATAAGTCATGCTAATGTCCTTGAAGATCTGGACTAAAGCACCACAGTTACACTAATGTGGATACCAGGACACTGAGGATGTGAGGGCACTGGGACTGACAGTGATCTTGCTAAGAAAGGTTAGGAGTCCCGATTCAATGACTCAGAGTTATTCTGAGGTCTGGCTAAGAACCACTTCAGAGCTGTTATTCAACAATAGTGAGAATCAAAAGAAAAGACCTCCCATGGATTCGATATTCCAAAACTAAGTTAATCAAGCAAGTTTATTACTTTCTCATCCGCTAAGGTGAAATTCTTAGGAGGGATTGGAAAGCACACAGCACAATAACAACCACGGCCATCTGAGGTACCACCTGAAGAATGTGGGTAAAATGAATAATGCAGAAGCATCACCACCTCGAGCAAAACATCTGGAACCGAATGATTTAAAGACCATATCCCCCACCCCTCTTCATAGCGACGGCTTGTCTACGTTCCACTTACTTACACAAGCTGTGCTCATCAATTATTTCCACCAGTGTATTAATTAATTAAATCTAATTAAAAATTGGTGCTTTAGCATATGTTTACTTAATTAATGTATACAAATTGACTGGAAATCTACAGATTCGTTTAACTTTTATCAGATCATAACATATCCAAAACAACGTTAAGCTTGTCGCAAATAGCTGCAATCGCATGCAAGTGATTGAGACTGCATTTTTCGATGATTTTATTGAAAATTGCATTCAGTCGCATGACTACGAAAGGGATTATTACAGATAATTCCATAAATTAACGCCCAAAATTGAATGTTTCGTAATAAAACCATACCATAACACTTCAGCTTCAAAAAATTATTGCCGATAATTTTACTAAATCCATTGTCTATTTTGAGATTATTTCATAACAGACTTTCGTATATTTCAACAGCGAGTTTTTATATCCCACCTGCGCTGTTTTCTTTCGACTTTGAAACATCATCAAGTATTTACCTGCACTTCAATTAATGAGAATATAACTTTTGATATTCACAAAGTGGTAGCCTGCACACCACGTCCTGTACACAATCGTTTCAACATCTTCCTTGTTTTCGTTTTGTTTTCATATTTGGATCCGCACTTAATACGACAGCAAAGTCACATTAAAAAATAATAATTAACCGTACTGTTTGCCAAGCTCGGTCCATGGACGCACACCGTACACACAAATTATGTTTGTGAACGTGATCAAGTGGTTTGTATTCTCCAGCTTACCAGTTGACTTTAGGCCGGTCCATTCGGTATGGAAGAAGGAGCATAAATAACGAGAACGAATTAAAGAGCTGCGAGAGAAAAAAAGAGGAATGCACGAAACGCATAAAATACTGCCCAATGACCACATAAGATGATAAGGACTGGGTAGGTAGGTATTTTAGGTATATCAGCTTACGTTATTCTTTCCATGTTTAAATATTATATGAACATTGCTATTTGTAGGTACGTGTGTGTTTTTGAAGACATGTGTGGGTTGCGTGGCATAGAAGTAGAAATTTTTGTGTATTTGGAAAGTAAATTGATTCATCAGCTGTATAAATACTGAATTTACATGCACTAACATTGCTATCTGGCAGTGTTTACGGATTTATACTTTTATTCTATTAAATTTTTCAAATATATGGAGCTCTTGGAGTATACCTGTTCTATTAATACTAGAATAGTAAAAAAGACAGGTTTAGCGCCAATTTCGGGCTTCTTTCTCATTTAGCAGGGGAAAGTGGTACACCCAAAATGATGGGATTTGATCAAGCATATCCTGCTAACTACATATGTACTACGGCTGGCCATAAAACACATGATCCAGTTGTACTTGGTCTGAAACTCTTTTTGGAAAGGGAAGAGCTTAATCTGAAGCGATTTAATTTGAAGACTACGAAACTTAGCAAGTAAAACAGTAAATATCATATTCTTCAAAATTCATGAAATATATTTTCAAAACTAAATGACATTAAAGCCTTTAAAGAAGAATTTGTTGCACGAAAGCGAAAAGTGTCAGTTCTTGGCAAATATATGCTTCCTGATGCTCAAAACAAGAAAATCCCCAGCCAATGAAACTAATAAAGATATAACTCTAAGATCAGGATTCTACTGGTGAAGAATTGTTTAATCAAGTTTGTTCTTTTAGAATTTGTCTTGAGCTTTTTTATAATATTTCGAATAACTTAAACTTCACCGTCGTAGTGTTTGGAATGACTGGGATGTTCTGCACAAACTGTGCAACAAAATTACTACTACACATGATTACTCAATTTTTGTGAAGTTAGTTCTACTACTGCCCTCTTCCCCTTGAAATTCAAAATTTTGAAAGTCCTTCCAAACTGTTTCCTTTCCTAAAAATTTTAGCCTTCTATCATGTGCAGTTCATGAATTAATGGAATAGAACAACATTTCACTAGCTGCCCTTTCTCTGAAATTCGAATATTTAAACTTCTTCTATATTGTTCTAGTTTTGTTCTATATAATATTCTATAATCTTACACCATGCATTCCTGAAAACGTCAATACGGAAAATATAATGACAAATTTTGGAATATTTACAAAAAGGGTTTGCAAAATTTGAAATTTTTCTTCATTGTGCAAAATGCCCAGCCTTTTATCAATTCACAAAATTAAGTCTGCCTGGAAATTCAAAATTTAGTTTTTGTTTAGTTTAGTTATTTCCATTTGATCAAGTTATTTTGAATATTTTCCCACAAATGTTAGAGTTGTATCAAGTGCAGTTTATGAAATTCTTGAAAGAAATTTGCAACATTCTGCTAGCTTCTTTAAATTCTAATATTTGAAACTTTTCAAGTTGTTCTAGTTTTGTTCTATTATACAGGGTGTCCGCGATATACAAAGCATGCTTTTAAGGGGTGATAGCTACAACAATTTAGAAACAAAATCATATAATACACCTTGGGTCTATCTGTAAGCGTTAACGAGAAAAAAAGATATTTCTAAAAAACTTTATTTGGTCAAACTGTACAGGAAAACTCTTCCATGTTGCTTCTTAAATAACCAAAAAACCATATCAAAAATTCAGAGTTGAAAATAACTGAAAACAACGACGGAAACCAATTATTTAATACATGGAAACTGAAGAGTGGTGTCATTTCTCTTACGCTATGCTGTACACGTATTCAATAGAAGCACAGCTGCAAGCCAAGCATCATATGTTTATACGACCTTGAACTATATTAGACCATTGTATCGTACGAAGTCAATGGCCATAGGTTTTAAAAATAAGGTTACCTTTGCGTTTTTTTTTAATAATGTTATGACAATAAAATCGATGTTATGTTGAAGTTAGAGTATTGTTTAATAGCAGCTTTCGATCGGTAAATGAAAATTTAAGTTGAGGGAAAGTCGCAGTGAATGAAAACAATAATAGTGCAATTATGTTATGACGCTTTAAGCTCTTTCGGAAAGGCTACTACAAAATTTAGTTCTTTTCTTTTATTTGTGATAAATTGGTGGTCCTACAAAGGACCTTTTTGAGAGACAGGAGAAAATGTATTACAGGAAAGGCTCGATGTGTTGCCCATTTGCAAGAACACACGCCTGTAATCGTCGGGTAAATCCTGCACTGATCGGCTGCCGCTGTACAGTATGCGTCGAAGTTTGTGATAAGAGAATTTTTTTTTTCTCGTTTACGCTTACAGATAGACCCAAGGTATATTATATGTTTTTGTTTCTAAATCGTTGTACCTATCATCACTTAAAAGCATGCTTTGTATATCGCGGACACCCTGTATATTGTTCCATACCTTTATATCATCTATCTTTCAAAATTTCAATACGAAATATATAATGAGAGCCTTTCCGAAACCCGAAATTGTAATAGTTGTTTCGATTTATATTTTATTTTTTTATCTTGCTTTAAAGCTTCATGCCTGTTTGGTCAAAGAATTGGAAAGTCCTTCTTTTGCAAAGTTCAAAGTATGTACGTTCTTCTATACAGGGTGCCCCAGCAATAAAAAGACGGAGTAGCAGCAATCGCAAACTGGAATGCTAGAAAAAGTAAATCCAAAATATGAAGTCTCTATTCGTACGCAAATTGCAAAAAAAAATAATAAAGAATCCAATTGGCCTTACGCCGAGCCTGGAAGAGCGCGGTACAAAGCGAACGACTGCTGCACCATTTTATTTCTGTGAAAAGAAAAGTGCATATCTCCATACAAGGTTACTAAAAAGTAACTACTACTACTAACAATACTCCATAATAAAGATCAAATCATTAATTACGAGATAAATTTTTGTTTAATTTTTAACAACGCTAGATAAAAATAAATAAATAGTTTGATATTTCATGTAAAAACGGCCACAATTATTAGAATCAGCTATTATAAACTACAAACTTAAGCGCAATGACTCCTATTGTTCGGAAAAACAACACCATTTGTTCTCTCTCACTGCCACCGAAAAAGTTAGCCAGCTTTGTTGCCGAAGCGCCTTATCAATAGTTTGGCTGTTGGTTTGTGAATACGCACTTACATATGTTCATATAAATTATAAATTGTTTGCACTGCATTCTTGAGTTTCTCGAAGAATATAAACATACATTCAGTCAGGTCCGTAATATAATTTTCTAACATAAAAATTTCGTACGAAAATTAATAAATTTATAAACTTTTCATTTCTTTGTTATTGTGGTATATTTAGGTGTCCTGGATTCGGACATTACACATTTACTACTCCGTCTTTTTATTGCTGGGCCACCCTGTATATCAAGCTTGCGTAAAGTTTACCTCCTTTCTCATATGAAATACAGGGTGTTCGCGATATACAAAGCATGCATTTAAGAAATGATAGCTACAACGACTTAGAAACAAAAATATATAATACACCTTGGGTCTATCTGTAAGCGTAAACGAGAAAAAAAATATTTCTCATGTCACAAATTTCGACGCATACTGTACAGCGGCAGCAGATCAGTGCAGGATTTACTCGACGATTACAGGCGTGTGTTCTTGCAAATGGGCAACACATAGAACTTTTCCTGTAATACATTTTCTCTTGTCTCTGAAAAAGATCCTTTTTAGGACCACCGATTTATCACAAATAAAAGAAAAGAACTAAATTTTGTAGTAGCCTTTACGAAAGAGCTTAAAGCGTCCTAACATAATTGCACTATTATTACATTGTTTTCATTTAATGCGACTTTTCCTCAAATTAAATTTTCATTTACCGTTCGAAAGTTGCTATTAAACACGCCCTTTTCACTCTACTTCAACATATCATAGATTTTATTGTCATAACATTATTTAAAAAAAGCGCCATGTGTTGCTTCGCTTACATCTGTGATAGAGATGTGCTTATGTTGAATACGTGTACAGTATGGTGTAAGAGAAATGACACCACGCTTCAGTTTCAAAGTATTAAATAATTCGTTTTCGTCGTTGTTTTCAGTTATTTTCAACTCTAAATTTTTGATGTGGTTTTTTGGTTACTTAAGAAGCAATATGGATGACTTTTCTTGTACAGTTTGATCAAATAATGTTTTTTAGAAATATTTTTTTTTCTTGTTTACGCTTACAGATAGACCAATGGTGTATTAAATGTTGTTCGTGCTTGTTCTAGTTGTTTTGTACATTTCTCCAACAATCTTAGAATTATATCAAGCATAGTTCACGATATAATTGATAGAAACAAAATTTTGTTAGCTTTCTCCTTTTATTTAATCCCAATATTTGAAGCATCTTTCACATTGTTTTTGTTTTATTCTATATTCTTCTACAATCTTATAGGTACTTTGAGTACGAGAAATACAATCAAATAGGCAACATTTTTTTAATAGTGTTTCGTTTTATATTTTCTTCTATATTGTTTCAAAGCATCATACGTAATTCGTCAAATAATTGAGAAAATCATCAAAGAATTGATACAGTGGTTTTTTGTTAGTCGCTTGGAGTGTAGTCCATGAAATTGGTGTTAGAAACAAAGTTTTGATATGCTTCCTGTTTTTTAATTGAAATTCTTGAAACTTTTTTTATATTATTCCAATTTTGTTCTACATATCATGTTATAGCATGCATCCTTGAAGATGTCAAAACGTGAAATCCACCAATCCAACATTTTCAAAACTTGATATTTGAATAGGTTTTTGTTCTATACTGCTTCAAACTCTTATGAGTGCTTTGTGATATAATTCGTGAATAAATTTCAACTGTGTTGTAGTAGGTAGTCTCCCACTATCCTTCTTTGTGAAAATCAGAACTTTGCAACTTGTTCTAACTAAGAAGTTAGAGTCGCTCGCTCCTTGTGTGAATTTTAAAATATTGGAATATTCGAAGTATTTGAAAAAAGCAAAATATTAATTGTGTGGACCTAGGCTCCTCTCTCTTCTCTTTTTGCCAAATTCAAAATGTCGAAATGATGTTCCAGGTTATTTTAAATTTGTTTTGCATTATTTGATACTTATAGCCCTCTCCCATTCATACTTCTTGAAATAATTGAGAAAATTGACATTTTGCGTATATGAAGAAGTGATTTTTTCATATATCTATAGCTTTAGCCAACTATTATGCACACACTTTGTTGGATAATTGCAAAAACATCATGAAACTTGTTCGAAGTTGTTCTAGATGTTTTATGTATCAAGCCTAGTTGAATGAAATAATTGGAAGAAACACTGGTTTTCGTTTTTTGATTTCTAAATTCGAATCTTGGAAAATTGTTCCAAATTGTTTTAATATAGTTCTAAATTGTTTCATAACTTTATACCATGCACATTTGAGGACATCAATACATAAAATAACTAATTCAAAAATTGGAACTTGTTTTAGGTTATTCTAGTTCTGTTCATACCGTACGAGCATGATGCATCTTGTCCGTTTTTCGTTGTTTCAGGCTGTTCTAAACTTGATTTACATTTGTTCAATAAAATTTCGTCCCAGTTTTTTACTTTTGTATAATCTTTTTCTAGGTTTGGTTCTACGTATACTATCATAGACATAGGATTAAATGAAAAAGAAAATTTTTAAGACTGTTTCAGGTTGCTAAACTGTTTTCTAAAATTGTTAGTCTTGTATGATGCACGTTAACCTTGTATGAAATAATTATTATAAAAAAAAATCTGAATACTTCAGATCGTTACGCACTTACAAACAACTTTAAACCAATATTATTTTTAGGGTTTAAGATGAGATGCACGAACTCGAAAAATGTTCATCACATCGAGTGGTATTTCTTATCAATCAACATATTATATTCTTCCTCAGATACGTCTTGAACGATACTAGGCGATATAACGCTTACACGTTATCGATCGTTTATCGTTAAAACATGTCGACTAATCCCGAAAATCCGCACGTACACGCGATTGTACTATAGCCATTCGAAAAGATTAGGATCAAGGCGAGTGCCACTTGATCATACTTATCTAGACAAGTGTAGACAAGTAATTAGGGTGTAATTGACGCATAAACAGCGACGATAAAAAATATAATTGATTATTATAATGTAATTAGTCACAAACTGATTTTACGATAGATGAGCGCACAATACGATTATGCTGGGCCGTTTTTTCGGGCCGTTATTGTTTGTGATATTTTCTAATAGGCACACTATTTTCGATCGATTATAACCTATCGGTCAGGATGTTTCCTATTGAAAAGGATATCTCGCCTCGATTATTTGTTAATCTTGGTATTTGCCCTTTCTCAATTGTATTATTTTTAATTGTGCTGTTAATCTGATATGGGCGTATAAGTTTATCAGATTAATTAATTAGAATAAACCTGTAATTATCAACAAAGGATGATCGTAGCGTGTAGGATTAGTGTTATACAATAATTATTTTTTTTAAGTATGACGCTATGTCGAAATAATGTGTAGCAGTCATGGAATTAAATTTTTAATGAAACGACATTGGGTACATTTTTCTAAAGGAATTATCACGCATTTTCTGTAATTCCGAGTACTTCACTAAATGTGTGAAAATGAAACAACATTGAAAATAATGGATGGCGTATGTTTATTTTTAGTTAGGTTACTTTCCAGAAAAAATCATTTCATATTGAAAAGCATGAAATTAAGAAGACTTGGTGTTTGATTTTTATTTTGGTACTGTATATATATGTAGATTACAACGAAGATTCGAAGGATTCTGATCTTGTGTGCCAAATGGCTGAAGTCCATGACAAGTCTACTACAAGGGTCATGCCTTAGTCCTATCCATATTGAAAATATGTCGGAAGTTGGTAATGAGTTGGTACCTTGGTTGGAACAGAATTTAGAATTGTCGACATCAAAACATAGGCTATGTATTTTTCCCGTAAAAGAAATATATTCATATATAATTATGATGTTATATGAATGATTAAAGAAACAAATAATTTAACAATAACATTTACTTACTTTACTGATATTGTTTACTACTATCTCCTTAGATAGGTTAATTAATTTAACTAAATTAAAATAATTAATTATTAATTAATTTAAAAAAAAAATAAAAATACTTCAGTCAATGACGTGCACCGGGAAAAATCAAAAAACCTAGATTATAATGTGAAAAATTTTATTCCTCAAAATTTATTGTAAAACACATCACAAACATACAAAATACATAACCACATTCATTTTGGCGTAACAACAATAAATTTCAAGCTGGAATTACAAAAAACACCTTTTAAAATATCAAATAGTGGAATCAAGRATTCAGCGGCTGGTACACTTGGTGAAATAGAAAACAAAAGAGAGGGGACAGTTGTCCCTACAGATGAAAATTTAATACAAAACTAAAAACAGCCTGAAGCAATGAAAAACGGAGAAGATACACTATGCACGTATGGTATGACGTCATGAAATTATATACAACAGAACTAGAATAACTTAAAACAAGTTCCAAATTTTGATTAGGTGAAATTTTATTCCGCAAAATTTGTTGTAAAACACATCACAAACATACACAATACATAATCACATGCATTTTGGCGTAACAACAATAAATTTCAAACTGGAATTACAAAAAACACCTTTTAAAATATCAAGTAGTGGAATCAAGAATTCAGCGGCTGGTAGACTTGGTGAAATAGAAAACAAAAGGGAGGGGAAAGTTGTTGATAAGTTTAAAAATTGGACAGAAGAAAACAAGTCACAACAAAACTTGTGTAAACAGGAAACATCGCAAAAAGGCGAATAATAAGTGGAAAGTGCCAGTTAGAATATCAACAATCGAGATTAAAGTGTGCATAAAAAAGAAAACCGCCGGGATTTAAACCTACAAGGAGACAGCAAAGGAAACAAACGGACAGCAGAGGGACACCCACACACATCACTTCGATTGTGTGTAGGTGCAATGCAAAGTACTCCGGTTAAAGTTCTACAAATCGAAGCTCCAGAACCCCCGCTATTCCTAAGAAGAAGGTATCTCGCAACTAAATATATCTTCAAACTTAAAACTCATAACTTGCACATAATTTTGACCTTGCAATCTTTTTGAAGTATATGTAAGTGAAAGTATTGACTCCAACATTAGTCGGTTTCGAGCAGAATCGGTATTTATCTTTTCTCACTTTGTTCACCTCCTTGTGGGGGTACCTGAAAAAGTATGCCGCCTCCTTCAAATTCCATTTAGTACTATGAACTTCCATGTCATATAGACATCTGCTCACACCTATTTGACGTTGAAATAATAGAGATCCACCTAACGTGGTATCAGCATTTCACTGTATTCTATACGTGCTGCATGTAGGTTATCAACCTTATACGCATGCGTCGTATACACTTACGTGGAAGTGACAGATATAATTGAAAATCTATCCTTACGCATCAAAGCTAGCATACGTTAACTATTTAGATGCTGTATTTTTCAATAAATTATTATCTTAATACATTACGTCATTCTTATTATCCCTGAAACAAAAACAACTATCAAATCACACCGTACCGTCACTTGGTAAATGCAGACGCAAACGCAGTTATATTGGAAACGTATACCCTAAAATATCAATAAAATTAAATTAAAAACTAACACATCCAACAGAAAACGAACACAGCATCATCCGAACTATGTACCGTAATATATGAAGAGTCAGCCGTGAATACGAATGGCAGTGGTGGGGATGTTATAATTAGCACCAGATTAAAGTAATGTCTGGGGACACATTAAACGATTTAGCTCTGTTAATTAAAAGTGTAGTGCGCCTGGTGGAGTGGAGCAGTTAAACAAATGGCCGCTAGGGGCGCTACTCACGAACCTACACTCACCGTACCCAACCCCCGCGCGAAGATCGCCCGTTTAGAGGAGAGCACGCCATAACCCCCAGGAATGGAGAATCATCATCATCAGCAGCACAACTCTCTCCGTCTCCTCTCGTTCTCGCGATTTCCACGTTCCGTGTCTGGCGTTTCGTTTCTAGTTTTCATCCCTGTCTTCCGATAGGGAGGAAAGTTGGAGACGTAAAGGCAGTTAAAATGTTTTAATTAGGAGTCATATACGCGTCAGATATTAAAGAATAATTCCGTCACATTGCTGCGAAGTTGCTGTCGTTGGCGCTCAACAGTTCGAAATGGCCTAATTTGCTTTAATTAAGATTCTTCGTTATATGTATGTATAATATATACAGACGCAGGTGTTACTTCTACGTCTATACCTAATGCGGTAGATACTTTATGGTTGTAACTTAAAATATACTTTGGCTGAATTATTTCGTATAGTTTATTATACTTTCACGCATACATATGTACATTTACCATCACTACATATAGAGGGCGCCTTAGAATACTGCTCAATTGTTTTGACATATTTGATCCTCATTGAACCATGATCTACTTTTCACTAGTGTCACCTCACCTTGAACACTAGTCTTATAATAAAGGAATACACTGTAAGAGCTGATACTGAGATAACCAGTGAAGGCCACTGCAGCTGCTCCTACTACAGAGAAGGAAAAGTACAAGGAGATGTCGGAAAAAACGATTTATTAAAATTCTAACATTAACCTTTTTAAATTGGCTTCGGTGGACAGACTACTACTATTAAGTACTTAAGCTGGAAAATGGGAATTTATTGGTAAAGAGTATGTATCTCGATACAAAAGAAATCTTAAAGACAGAACTCTGCGGAAACAGGAAAGAGTTTCGATCAGTAACGGTTGGTAGACACAGTCTTAATCATTGAATGGTTAAAGACCATGATCACCAAAATCGAATACGTTTCGCCGGGAGTGGTGTTAAAGGATCTTCTGGAGGGAGATACGCCAACAAATAATTGTAGACAAAAAGGAATGACCCAACTGACGTAAAAGAACCATTCCGAAACCATTAAATCTCATTGCCATGTAAGAACAAAGAGGTGGACCATTATATTAGTTAAGTATTGGTACACCATGAGGTGTTCAGCATCTTCTCGAAAGGAATAAATGAAGACCTGCAAACTACGTGTTCCTCTGATGAGCATAAATACCAACAATCTGTTGAAAATCATCGTCAAATACAAACATATTCTAGAAAAAAAAGTTCAAAAAGTTAGCGCATACTGAACTTGAGAAATAATCGTAGTGAGAAGAACTGTAGGCGTCCCAAACTTGTGGTCCCTTGGCTTAGGCATTTAAAATTTTTAAAAATTAAGACCGTTTGTGTGGTATTGATTGGGGAAACCCATAACACAAAAAGCATAAAGTTGTGCATACTGGTTTAGGAGTAAAGAAAACCCAACATCGAATGTATAACTAACCAACATAATTGAATTTGCAATCAATGAAGTACTTGAAAGAAACCAGCCCATATAATCTACAGCTCAAGCACATAATACTTTGAAGTCTGATTTGGCCGCCCTCTGCAAAAATGTCAAGAAATTGGGAAGAGGTTATCAGTATATGCACCATAGACATATCCCTTCTCATAAACTAGAGAAAATATTGACATGTTTAATAACTTATTTGAAGATGTGCTATAGATTCATAACACTACAGGCTTGAGAACTGATATACTACGTTGCTAAAGCCAATAATATAAGTCGGCCGTTATTGAACTGAAACAAAAATAGGATATTCTAAAGCTACTTTATTTATTCGCTCAATATCAATCATTCCTGAAAGAGCACTTGTCTTAGCAAATCTCACAGTTGAAGGCTGACACCTGATGAGATGATCGTTTAGATCTACAGACTTGGATGTAGTCTATAGTCATATACGGGCTATTAGCAGTTAGTAAGAGCAACCATAATCACCAATCCAGGGACATACTTGTCCAATCGTCTCAGGAGTGATATAACCTGTCCTACTGAGGCGCTAGAAGTGACGTCACTGTACATCTACATCCAAGAACACAATACTTATGCAATACATCTTCGACCAACCCTACAAAGATATCATAGAAAGCCGTACTAAGTGTGATTTAACTCAAAAGAGGAACCTTGATATGGTACAGGTACGGCTTCAGGATAGACGGGGTGAGTGTCACTGGGCCTATCTATCACCTGAATGTGCCCATGGGAGTCAACTCCAACATATTTCAAGTGGAGATTTCTGCTATAAACTTATGCGCCGTAAAGAACCTCGAGAGAGGGATACCGGGGATTCCAAGCCACCAATTCAAGGGAAGGGAACGAGATAAGCCAGATAAGCTTGCCAAAGAAGCTGGAAGAAATGCTTTTTATTGCAGCGGATGCTTGTTGTGATCTGCAAGGAGCCACCTAAAACAAGCAATTAACCAGGACAAGTGGTAGACATGTCTACCACTTGCAGAACAGGTTAGGGCAAAACCTTCGACCACTGGCAGGGTTATTGACAGGTTATGCGGCCTTGACATACCGTCTACACAAGCTTGGGGAAGATGAAGATCGAATCTGACGTCTATGACATGAAGACCTAGAGAAAGCAGAACATATTTTGTGTTAACGTGTTGCTGTCAGTCGTACTCGACATCAACACTTCAGCAGACTGTTTCTAACCCCCACTGAAGTTCTGGTTGAAAATCCCAGATTAATTTTAATTATTAAAAGTTTCCAACTAGTTGAACACCCAAAGGGCAAAGCCACAATGGACCTCTGTAGGTCTACATCTAGAGATAAAGACAGACATCATGATGGACGCCATCATCCTGGAGCAAAATACAGTTTTCAAATCTGGAGGCTTAATTAAGGCTTCAGTCCACTTTGAAGTGGCAATACAAGGCTGGCAAAGGTGGGGGTCCAGCAGGGCGGTCCAAGAATTGAATGTGTTGGAGAATATTTGAAAAGCACTAAAACCTCTATGGACATGTTTTTTTTTATGAAAATAACCTGAGAATCTTTCCTAAACACAAACCTCATGTGCTTGTTCTAATTACATCTATTTTTCAAAATAATTCATTTGGTAATATTCCAACCATAACAAGTGGTAGGCACGCATTAGTTAAAGCTACTGTATCAAAATAACGCAATGTAATTTTTTATTAATGACCATAGATATAAAGAAAATTATCCAATTTATCTATATAAATTGCTGATTTACGATATCATTATAGACATTATTTTATTTATCCTTAATCTTATACAAATACGTTATCTCTAAATTATAAAAAGATCCGATTAGAAGTATAAGTTCATCTGTATTTTAGTAAATCCATACTTACATAAAATCAGTTTAAACATCGTCGGAATTGCATATCTCCGAATGACTTGATTAATTCTCATTGATCAAATCTAGCTATAAAATGAGAGAAGCCTTAAAAATAGGAGCATGATATTAATTTCTATATATAGCGGGTTTCCAAAGTTAATCATCGCATCAAAAATATTTTCCCGGTAAACTAGAACGTCAAATAATTAATTTATTTGAACAGCGCCTCCGATTAGTACATGTTAATGCCATTAGTAAAATGTTTAATGAGGTATTAATTTGTTTATTCTGTGCGTAACGTTATACTTCGATACTGCCGTGTAATTATCAATCAATTAACACGCGTTCATTACCAAGAATTCGCGGTTAATGAATTGTCAATATGTATTTTAGGAAAAAGGATGTGTTATACAATTTGTTATGAAATTAAGTCTACATTTATATTATATAGTAATTATATAATCTATCGTATTTAGACTTCTGGTTCAAACATGTGAAAACTGTTCACGTCCAATATAACTCTCATTTCAAATAAAATAAAAATTGGATAAATTGATCATTATCAGAAAAGTCTGTAATCCGGTCCAGGAGTTATCTACCCAATATACATAGGGACTTTCATTTTTTTCTCTATTATGCGTAACGCTGTTAAAAAGTTATGTAACCTTGCACGCAATTACATTTCATAAAATATTTATTTAAGACCTCATCAATTTGTGTGATGATCAGTCATTATGTCAGCAAGGCAGCGATAGAGTAAGCCGCTTTTGATTTTTTTTAATTGCGTATTTAGATTGAATTAACAGATAATATTGTGAGTAGTATAGATGGCAAAATAGTACAATACTGTGATGTACAGGATGTTTACAAAGACGATGTCTCGAGAGATAAAAAATCATATAGCAATATGTACCGGGTGGCCAGCTAAGAATGCAAAGTGCTGTATCTCGCGAACTATTCGTCCGAGAGACTTGTGGAAAAAAGTATACTACTAAAGTGGACAAAAGAATAAGACCCAGGAAAATATTGTCAGATTTCCAAGATGGTCGCCAGAGCGCGTAACCGCCAATTTAAAATTTTAAAGTGATTTTTATTTTGATTTTTTTTAAATACTTTTTGACGTATCTATTAAAACAAAGTGGGAGGGGGGGAGGGGGAGGAGGAGGAAATAATTCAATGTTTTTTTTTAAATAAACAGCTGCCCGATTTTTCCAATTTTTGTGAACTAAAAATACTTTCATTATTTAAAATTGATTAAATTATGAAATTTTATCATTGAATCTTGAAAATAGACAAATAAACAACAATAAATACCAGTCTAATAGCGTTTTTTTTTGAGAATTTTGCAATTTCCTGTTATTATATCGAAAAGCGCGCTCTAGCGACATCACCAAGAATTAGACATACCACAGGTAAGATGCGTTTGATAAAACAATAAATTATTTTTCCACCGAGACCAAGTTTGTTAAAATCCGCTCAGGAATTTAGGAGTTACAGCTGTTTATTTAAAAAAACATCGACTTACCCCTCACCACTTTTTTTTTAATAAGTGCCCATGGGCGGGTAACCCCGTGCGGCCGCTCGGACAAATAGACCTATTGTGCCCCCATATCGTTTAGGTCTTCCCAGTTGCACCCGTGAGAAAAAGGGTGCTAGCTGGTCGACAGTTAGTTTCTCCAGTTTGGGTTCGTCCTATCTCGCGACCCCAAAGTAGCTCCGCCTCTCCTCGTCCCAAGCAGAGCAGTCGGAAAGGAGATGCACGGGAGTTTTCCCCACGTCTCCGCAACTTCTGCACTGGGGAGAGTTTACTAAGCCCATGCGAAACAGGTGTTTGTTCAGTGTGCAGTGCCCAGTCAGGAAGCCTGTTAGCATCCTTAGCCTGGGCCTGCCCATGGAGACAGCTTTATGGGGCCTATCCTGGTAAGGATGAACACCCAGGATTTTACAGTGTCTCATTCCAGTGACTCCGCTCCATTGGAGCCGGTGTCTCGCAGCGAGCTGAGTTCTGACGAAGGCCTTGACGCAACCATAGGAGCTCCCACAGGTCGGTTCCGGACCTATGTGTGGTCGCTCACTGGCTAGCAATTTCATTACCCGTAATCTCGGAGTGGCCCGGCACCCATCTCAGCATAACGCTGCAAAGTTCTGCCAGTTGATTCAGCTTCATGTGGCAGGTCAAAACCACCTCAGCATCAAACTTGACAGCCTGTAGCGCCTTGAGAGCACCCTGGCTGTCCGAAAGAATTTCCACAACTTCATTTCTATGCGAGGAGGTTAAAATTCCTTCCACGCACGTCTGAATGGCTATAATTTCGGCCTGGAAAACGAAAGGTGAGCGCCCCAGGCCGATGGGTTCACCCTGTGACTTCCCATCCTTCCAGATTCCAATGCCCGTGCCATTTGGGGTTTGGAGGCATCTAAAAACCAAAGCTGGAGCCCATGCTTGCGTTTGCAAATGTCGGATAAAGCAGTCTCCCTGGTGGGGATGTCTATAGTTTCGAGTGAAACTGAAGATGGGCGGGATCCTGTCCGGTCTAACGGACAGTGGTGCCGTCTTTTCGATGTATGTGAAGATGCCAGTATGGTCACTGCCTCCGCCAGTGAGACCTTTGCATCCACTGCACTTTAACCTGTAGGCCCCCAGGGCAGCCTCCGACCACAACGCCAGGTGTAGCGGAGGAAGACCAAGTACGGCCTCCATGGCCGCCGTCGGCGTCGAGGACATGGCCCCTGTGATGCCCAAGCATGCAATCCTCTGAACTTTGTTCAGGTTACTTACCGCATACACCACTTTATTTTAATAGATACGTCAAAAAGTATTAAACAAACATTACTCCAGTAAAGCTTCGCATTAAAGGGCCCATATTTTTTGGTAATATTTACTAGGCGAATTTCATTGAAAAATCACTTTAAAAATTTAAAATGACGGTTGCGCCTCCTGGCGACCATCTTGGAAATCTGACAATATTTTCCACGGACTTTTTTTGTTCAGTTTAGTAATATATTTTTTTCCGCAAGTCTCTCGGACGAATAGTTCGTAGATACAGCACTTTGCATTCTTAGCTGGCCACCCGGTACGTATTGCTATATGATTTTTTATTTCTCAAGACATCTTCTTTGTAAACATCCTGTACATCACAGTATTGTACTATTTTGCCATCCATACTACGAGTTTACGAGATACACCACTTTGCATTCTTAGCTGGTCACCCTGTACATACGTGAAAGTCTTATAAGTATAAAAAACAGACAATATCTACAGATTTGTTTGTTATGCTCTTTAATTATTTGCACTCTAGCCTGATATTTAGATACAAATCTTGGGGGAACTAGGTACGTATAGGAGGTTCACTCTGAATATTTAAGTTGGTCACCTCACATCTTTCATGTTTGTCTTTGTAGAATACTGTTTTTATTGTTGAGCTTCCGTTAATCGTTAAGGTGCCGCTAACACTGTTATGTTCACCATTCAACATTTTTGAAGAAACTCAAATTTGGTGTAAGCGTTAAGAAACATAATTTAAAAACCACATTTAGTGTTAATCCGCCTTCATGTTTTCAGAATTCCAATCTGAAAAAGTTGAATCCTTGCTTATGCGTTTTGTTTGCAATAAATTGCTCAGATGTTCAGAGATTTCGCCACTTCACAAATGTCCACAACTCAACAACTCAGTCTTAATCATCTGGGACATTTTTTGTCAGTTAGCATTAAGGTGCTTTAAAATATTAGTAAAACAACTCTTTTTAGAATGAGTTTTGTGTAAAATGTGGTGTTTTAGTTTTTCCGTCGTAAATAGTGTTGCATTGTTAATTATAGCCCAACAGCGAATGAAAAGATGTTCAAGAAAAAGCTCTCTTTGACAGAAGCATATCGCAGAAAGCGGCTCAATAAGCAACTGAATCGGGACATAAAACAAAACGGACTGGCAATAGAATAAATCTATGTCAAAACAAGAAACTAAACGCATACGTTACAAATCTGTTTCAGACAGATCTTAGCAGTACTGCTTTGTCTACACTTAATGATAAAAAAATGATTGCAAATGATATTTCAATATGTGCTTGAATCCAATTTGAAATCTATAAGAATTAAGCAACGAGAAAATGATAAAAAACACCATTACAAATTCTGTTTTGAATTGTGAAATTCGCAAATTACCATTGCTTGAATCAAGCATGCAATAATTTATTTAGACCAGGTAAAATAATAGTTGACAGGAATAAATTCTGATGATGATCTAACCAAATCATCTTCAATTAAATTCTGTTGGATTCAAAAAATCTACGAATTGTTCTAGTAAGAAGCATCTAACATATAACAAATAGAAGAAGATTCGACCTGGTATTATGGGTTCATCATTCTAATTAAGAATTTAGAAATAATGCAAAAAGAATCAAACTTCTAAAATTATGCGTTCGATAAAAAAAAAGCAGCACCAGCTTTAATTAGGGAAGATTTTAAAAGCGTGGTATTTCAAAGGAGAAGATTTCGGATAATAATGGTGAAGAATAAATACTGTCAAATACCATTATCGTATTTAATAGTGGCATACTACTTGACAAAGTTATCATTTATGCCCAAGACACGAGAGTTGATTGTTGCTGGACATAGTCTGATTGATTTTTTAAGTAAAGAGAATTTAAAAAAAGTGTTCAAGAAAAAATCCCAGAAAGCGGCTTGGGTGGCCGAAAAACTACGCATATTGGTGGGTTGAAAATTGGTTTAGGGCGATGAATGCTATGACTTTTCTATCCCAATACAATCTTTTAGTAAAAGTTGTCCACGTAATCAAATTTTGTCCTGTAAAAGTGATCAATTTCCTTAACCTGGCCCACTGTATATTGGTAGAAGACGTGAAGAACTTTTTCTGGCTGAATATATTGTAGTTATATAAGGCAAATCACAGGGACAGTAGCATTATGGTTGCCTGTCGGCGCCAGGAGTTGGCAAACTCTTTGTCTGCGAAGAGCACATAAATAGCATTCGATATACTGCGATGATGGAAGAAGTATTGGGGCCATCGATACTAAAGCTTTTTACCGATGATCACCCTAATGCCTACTTCCAGCAAGACAATCCAGCCTGCCACAGCGTAAAGGCAACAATGCAATAGTTTGCTGAAAATCATGTACAATTGCTTAACTGGTCTGTACAGTCTTCGAACTTACCACCCATAGAGCATCTATGGCACCTCTTAAAACGAAACCTGGCCAAACACCATTGTGCTTCGAAAGAAGTTCTAGGGCCAGGTATCTTCCAGGAATGGGAAAAGCTTTCGCCTGCATTATGTTGTCATCTTTTAGCGTCTATGCCAAGTCGCATTAAAGATTCGCGCTAGTAGTGGGGCCATAAAATATATTTTTTCAATAAAATACTCTTTAGAATACATTTCAACAGTTGTCTTATTTAGAACATTCTTTTCAATTATTTCGATAAAACTCGAGGGTGCCTAATACAATCGCACATAACAATAATAAACAATAACGGTGATGAAATTTCTCGTTAATAATGAAGCTGTGGTGAAAATACAAAGTTTTAATGTTTTGCTTTATGTTAAAGTTTTGGCAATTTGGAGCCAGAACCATTTTGCCAGATAAGAAGCAGAATAACACTGTAGATGCTCAAAAGTAAAGTAGACGAGAGAAAATCCAAATACTGATGTGACTGAAGGACCTCGAATAATAATTTTTATTGTGCCAAATTTGAAATCGTACCTTGACAGATTACATTATCAAACGTACATTGAGAGTTCAGTTACGGATTCAAGAGTAAAGGCAATTTTGTTTCGCAATGACTACATTAACTTTAGCAGAACATTGTGACATGGCATTTATCTTAAAATGAAACTCGTCAAAATTCATGTAATATCCATATATCATACATAAGTTATGGGGCAAAGATATCCTCCGAAATATGCTCCACTTCATCCAACATTTGGGGAAACACTGTGAGTTTAGAGAATCAAGACAGTTTGAGACAGCAACACCTAAGAGTAGTAGACATTGTATAAAATAATAATTGTGTTGGTGCCAGGCAAATAAGTAGAGGTTCAAGCATTAGCAATGTTTTTTAACGAAGAATTATTGCATCATTCACGGCAGACAAACGTTGGCGTCTTCGCAGCTAGTTTACCAGATGACAAGAAGTTAATAAAAATTCATATTAAACAAATTATGGTAACAGATGAAATGTTTGCTTATTACTTGATCGAAGACCGTTTGTTGTTCTTATTGTTTAGAAATTCTGTAACAAAGTATTACCAAAATATGTCCACATCTGTCGATAAATATAGATTCAGCCATGATTTACAGACTTTATATACCTTTATTCGCGTTAAACATTTTTCAGAAGTATAGCAGGTTGAAGTAGTTGGACTTAAAAGTTAAAAGTTTGCTAAAGTCAGACTTTTGCCCTCTTTGTGTCGTTGTACTTAATTAAGGAAGGCATCTTCATTAGTTGTCAGCTTGGAAAACAATTTTAATACCAAGGACCTCGGTATTTTACAAACGACTTCAACTTTAGGTGAAGTCACAAGCAGATCATTAACATCCCATGGAATATTAATAGTACATATTTAATAGTATGCAACGAAATGGCAGAAGGTTTTAAAACTAACACGTAAATAATTTCTTTTAGAGAAAGAAACTTGTGCAGTGTTCAGAAAAAATAACCAGGAGGAGGGTTCTTGATTAAAATACCCCAATCAAGAAACGAGTAACACTGGTAGAATAGTATTAGACAGAATTGTTGAGCAAAGAATAGCTCAACAAATAGCTCGACAAAACCGGGGTAGCTTGCACAAGTTGATCAAAAAATTCGAAACTACCTTTGAGCTTATGAAGTTTGAGTAGCCCATCATTTTTCGAAAGTGCGTCATCTTTAGCGAGCCGCTCTTACCACTCCGACTACCGAGATGCTCTACTACTGTTATATTGCAGCCTTAATAGCTATTGGCAAATTTTGTCATGATTCCAAAATCCAGTTTTATGAAATCATCATCATAATCATAACTGTAACTATCGTTCAACTAAATCATGAGCCTGAAAGAGTAAGGGTGGTTTCTTTATTACTAACTTTTAACTTATCATGCAATTTCCAGCAGAATTGGCTAAACATGAAAAACAACATAATTTATGCCGTGTCCTTATTTTCTCTTTTATTTCTATAAAGCGAACAACACAGAATGTCACCATTAGCGTCACCATCAAGTATTAGGTTTGCGTTACAAATTAATATGTAAATTTGACTACAATTTTCACAGAATGTATTTTCGAGTGGCAGTAAATTACTCTATTAAAATAATTTTAATGTGACATATGCGTACGGACCGAATTGTCAACAGTAGATCATATGCTACTGTGCATACACAGTCGTCCGAATCGACGATTCATCGACAATTCGCTGATAAACGTTCGTCCGCGTTGCAATTGGACGATTGCATATATCGCTCGCCTCGATAACGCGTATTTAAATGATACTTAGCTTTTAATATACCTGCCTACCGGGTGATTATGCCGTGGTTGTTTTTTGTGGGAAAGTAAATATGATGGATGTAATCTGTACACGCGTTTGCATATCAAAAGTTATTGTATAAATTGTATTATGGACATGTATGTACATACACGGGTGCTGGATAATAGATTTAGAGTGTAAAGAGAATCAATTAAGGGTAATAGTTTCATGTGAGAATATAAATATTATCGAAAGAATAGCAAAATTGATGCTAGTTAATAGCATAATCGCGGCATATGTGAGAGTTGATTATGTGGACTCTATACAGTCTGGATGATTGATAAATTAAAATAATAATAATAATAATAATAATAATATTTATTGCCATTTGCTCATTGAAGAGCATCGACATTGTCAGTGAGTATATAAATATAAATAAAAATACAAAAGTATATATATATATGCATATAACACAAAAACTAAAAATTAAAATATTAAACATAGTGTATAAAAGGGCACTTTATGCAGGAGACGGACAGAAAATGCGAAATTATTTACTCAGATACTCATGCACACTGTAAAATGTGTTATCGAGCAAATAACTAACTACTGCTCTCCTAAAGGGAACGAGTGCAGATATTTTTTTAATTTCCTTCGGCAGTTTGTTAAAACATGACACAGCTTTGTAGTAAGGGCTGTTTTCAAATAGTTTTGTGTTATGCACAGGCACGCTCAAATCATGCCGCGACCTAGTACACATGCTATCATAATTATCACTATTTCTAATAAAGCCATGCTCATTCTTTTTGAAATATATTAACAATTCATATATATATATATAGACGGCAATGTCAATATACCAAGTTCTTTAAAAATATTGCGACACGACTCCCTCGAGCCTATGCGAACCATACATCTCAATATGCGTTTCTGGCTAATGAACAGCTGGTGAGCATACGAAGAGCAGCCCCAGAAAATGACGCAGTAACGCAGTCGGGCCTCAACATAGGCGTAATAAAACAATTTTAGGGCACCTATATCGCAGCAGTGTCTAAGATTGGCAACCGCATATACCGCAGAGCTCAACTTAATGTTCAAACTGGAGCAGTGTTCTTCCCATCTCAGATCACAGTCGACCAGAATCCCAAGAAATTTACAATAAGAATTCTGAGGTAATGACTTACCATTGCATGTAATATAGGGGCTAACGGGATTGCGAGAATGACCAGCTTTAAAATATAGCACCTGCGTCTTATTTGCATTTAAGGTTAATCCCTGATCCGCGCACCAGGTCATCATTTCTTTAATTGCAACGTTAGCGGTATTTACAATTTGTTCAGGTGATCCCACTATAATACAGCTAGTATCATCAGCATACTGCGACAGCAAACAATTGCTAAGGCGCAAACAAAGATCGTTGACGTATACATTAAATAGAATTGGCCCCAGAATAGAGCCCTGCGGCACACCATGTCTTACTCGCCAACACCCAGAATAAAAAGACCGTTCAGTACAATCCCTAACGCCCGCAATGGAAACCACCGATTTTCGGTCCGACAAAAATGATCTAATCAGATCTTGTGCAATACCGCGCACCCCC
>SMLS01060002.1:0-14962 GCA_004785975.1 Popillia japonica
AATTCAAAGGAATTATTCTCGTGAGGAACGGATTCTAAAGACTTTATCCAGTGAATTAGTCTATTTAACAATTATTTAAGTAGATCAAGATGTTGTGATCATTTTTGACTGGCTGAGCAATTATAATCTTTCCTTTCTTATATTTTTACATATTTGCCAAATTTTTGGCAAAAATTCTTGTCTTCTAGTTATTTTTGGATACACACAGCCCCAAAAGGCCGGAAAAAATATTACTTGGTACCAATTTTTTGTACAAGGCCTGTACATGCACTAAAAGAAGTCCGATGTATACGTGAACTTGAACACGTATACGTCTCTATCTAACATAGCGTAATGGAAGTTCGTCTAATTTTTTGCCAAAAATTTTAGCTGAAAGACTTTTAAGAACTCTATTCTGTGCTACTGCATTGACGTAGTTTGATATCACGAGGTAGGTGACACCATCTCCAACATAGAACCAATTTCCTTTGGAGCCCTAGAAACGAACAAATCCTGGACTTCTTCAGAAATTTAGAGATTCGATGCAACTAAATAGATTTTCAATATTTAACTTATGCTTTATAAATATAGCCTCTATTTGCAAAGAATTTTAACTGAAATACTTGTCAGACCTCCAGTATGTGCGATTGCATTGACGTGGTTTGACATCAAAAGGTGCCACCACATCCAACATACAAGCAACTTCTTTTGGAACCCCAGAAACCAACAAATACTTAACTTCTTCAGAAGTTTAGAGATTCGATGGAACTAAACAGATTTTCAATATTTAACTGATGCTTTATAAATATTTGTGGATCCAGCCCCTTTATGCAAAGAATTTCAGCTGACTGACTTTTTAGAACTCCACTATTTGCGACTGCATTGACATAGTTTGACATGAGGAGGTACCACCACCTCCAATACAGAACCAATGGGTTTGAGAGCCACGGGAATCAAAAAATTCTGAACTTCTTTAGAAGTTTAGAGATTTATTTGAAACCTATCTCATTTCAAATTTATTTTCACACAAGAAAATCCTTAGAGCTCCAGTTTGTGCGACGAACATAGAATCATGGGCGTGAAAAATATCTTAATCTATCACATTTCAAATCTATTTTCACAAAAAAAATTTTTTTTACATATTTGCCAAATTTTTGGCAAAAATTCTTATCTTCTTCCGGTTATTTTTGGATACACACAGCCCCAAAAGGCTGGAAAAATATTATTTGGTGCCAATTCGTTGTACAAGCTCTGTACATGCACTAAAAGAAGTCCGATGTATACGTGAACTTCAACACGTATACGTCTCTATCTAACACAGCGTAATGGAAGTTCGCCTACCTTTCATCGCGAGAAATGGATTTTGAAAAGTGAAAGTTACAATCTCGAGCTTCTGCGTTGAGTACCCACCACCATGAACATGTATATAATATTCGAAGCCGCGTGTTTTTTTTCGCGTTGCCCGGTCATTATCTCTCTCTTAATGAACTCGCCGTACCTGATAAACACGACCGCAGCTTGCGCTCTCCGCATATATCCGGAGATTACATACATAGGAAGGACAAGAGAGAAAAGAGAAGGTTTACGTAATAGGCATCAATTGTATAGATGGACACATCAACGGTTTTCGAATAACTTGGCGATTACGTAAAGGCATTTTTTTTAATCCGCTCTCCTTGAGATCGATAACGATGATGGATCGTTGTACCTGCAGCTGAGTGGTCCTATAAAAATGCTTCGGCTTTGTACGTACCTAATGGAATTCGAGTTCTAATTTACGAATGGATGTTAGTTGGATGATGTTCTAATTGCCTCTCTCGTACATACGTAGGTAGTATATACATACATACGTGTGAATTGGATTATGGTAGGAAGTGGTGGAGATATTGTGTCGAAGACTAAATTAAAATGTCTCTCGAGGAACGTGGAAACGTTAGAATGCCGTGGAAAACTCTCACCGAAATATTCATGTTTCGTCACGGTCGCTAAATAAAAGATTGCTGTATTATGATAAATAGGAATGGTATTTAGGAAACGCGTACCAAGCTGAACAGGAAACAAATTAATCTTATTTCAAATTTAAATATAATTTAATTAATTAAAAACGTGAATAATTAGTGTGAGATTTTCTAACCTTAAAATCATCTCAAAGCTTTTACGAAATACGTAGATACGATTTGCATAATTTGGTGAAATGTTCAAATGCTTATTTTTGTTTTAGAAACATACAGGATGCAGCTTTGTATGAAAGCTCATTTAACAATTCAAAGCTTTAGGTCTTCTTCGGACCAGCTTTGCACATATCACAATACCATGTAGTGATATCCAAAAATTTCAAGCTTTGCAAAGATATAAATACAGATAAAATAATGGAGAACCACTAGCAGGCTGCAGAAATATGACGTCTAGTTCATGCTTTGATAGTATGGACTGATCAGCTAAACAACTGTTGTGGTACAGGGAGTCATCGTACCAATAATATCATCACATCTCCGTCCGGATCTTTCCGTTCACAGCTTTAATTGTGCAAAATATTCATGTTGAAGGCATAGGTAGCCCAAATTCCTTTCATTTTTGTCTGAATTGCACTACCATTAAAGAAGTAAAAAATATTCTTTGGACTAGTTGCTAGAAACCTAATTCATTTAAGCAAGTTTCAAGTACAGGATTCTTTTACCTTTTGAGTAATTTAACATGCCTACCAGTTTGGATCAACATCAACCATAATGTAGTACTGGTTCATTGAAGAAACACCAAAGCCATCCTCAGATGCCGTGATATTAGACTAAATTATCTTCGACCTAGTCTGAATGCAAAAAATCTAACCATTGGCTACTACCAGTAATTGCAATATTGACGTTTTGCTAAAGTTTCAATGCGAAGTCTACAGAACTATGGTCAATGCCAAGATTATTCAATGCGATATCCTACGGGAATTAGGCAGTGCAGGATCATCTACAGCTTGGTCAAAATTTAAATTCTCGCGAATCATCTCAGACTGCTATCAAACCATGGCTAACTGTTTGTTTCTGTTAGGTCTTTTCAATGTAACTGCCCCGTGGGAGTCCTTGTAAAACATGATTAATTATCATTGAAAAATGTTTTATCCAAAATTCTCAATGTCTCAATTACGGCAAATTTTGGAAAACTAATGACCTCTAATCTCTACAAAACCCTGCAGCAAAAATTTTGTGAAGACAGGCTTTAACCACAAACATATGTATAAAGCAGAAATTAAAGTTTTGAAATAAATTTAGTTCTAATGAATCTCAAAACTTCTGAAGAAGTTTAAGATATTTTTCACGCCCATGGTTCTATGTTCGTCGCACAAACTGGAGCTCTAAGGATTTTCTTGTGTGAAAATAGATTTGAAATGTGATAGGTTTCAAATAAATCTCTACACTTCTAAAGAAGTTCAGAATTTTTTTGATTCCCGTGGCTCTCAAACCAATTGGCTCTGTGTTGGAGGTGGTGGTATCTCCTCATGTCGAACTATGTCAATGCAGTGGCATATCATGGATTTCTAAAAAGTTAATTAGATGAAATTCTTTACATAAAGGGACTGGCTCAACAAATATGTATAAAACATAAGTTAAATATTGAAAATCTATCTAGTTCCATTGAATCTGTAAACTTCTGAAGAAGTTTAAGATATTTTTCACGCCCATAATTCTATGTTCGTCGCACAAACTGGAGCTCTAAGGATTTTCTTGTGTGAAAATAGATTTGAAATGTGATAGGTTTCAAATAAATCTCTAAACTTCTAAAGTTCAGAATTTTTTTGAATGCCGTGGCTCTCAAACCAATTGGCTCTGTGTTGGAGGTGGTAGTGGTACCTCCTCATGTCGAACTATGACAATGCAGTCGCATATAATGGAGTTCTAAAATGTCAATCAACTGAAATTCTTTGCATAAAGGGGCTGGATCCACATCCATGTATAAAGCATAAATTAAATATTGAAAATCTATCTAGTTTCATTGAATCTCTAAACTTCCGAAGAAGTTCAGGATTTGTTCGTTTGGGGCTACCAAAAGAAATTGCTTGTATGTTGGAGGTGGTGGCACCTCTTGATATCAGACCACGTCACTGTAGTCGCACGTACTGGAATTCTAAAAAATATTTCAGTTAAATTTTTTTGCAAATATAGGTTGGGTCCACAAATATTTATAAAGCATAAATTAAATATTGAAAATCTATCTACTTCTATTAAATCTCTAAACTTCCGAACAAGTTCAGGATTTATTTGTTTCTGGGATTCCAAAAGAAAATGCTTGTATGTTGGAGATGGTGGCATCTACCTTGTGATGTCAAATTACGTCAATGCAGTAGCACATAATGGAGTTCTAAAAAGTCTTTCAGCTGAAATTATTTGCAAAAAGGGGCTAGATTTTTAATAAAATCTTTAATCTTTGAAGAAATTTAGGAACTTTAATGGATGTCTATGGATCCAACGCCAGATGGTTTTACATTCCATTCAGTAACATTTTAACGCAGTTCTTGAAGTAATAACTTATAGAATCGGATTCTTCCACTTTTTTGCAGCACGATTAGCAGTTTTGTCACCTTTATATTCTGGATCTCCTTATAAACATATCACTATAACAGTGTTTCTTTTAGCTAGTGCATGTCTGGTCCGTAGGGAGTTCAAGCTAAGCAATATGATAATGCCTTTCTTCAGATATACTCATCGTTTATTGGGATGAATTTTCGCCTACGATATGCATCGCTACCCAAGCCCTATATCGCATTCTGCAGATGCCTGTGCCTAGTTTTGTTTCTGCTTTAGATCTATTCCAGGATTTGACTTCCAGTTTTGGGAATCCACCATGGCAGTTTAGATAATTCGCCAAAATTGAAACTCTTGACGTCATGTGGGCCTTTTCTTTAAAGGTTACCCATTCTATCTCTTGGTCTGCAGGTTTTTGTCTTTTTTTTATATATTTACTTCAGATTATAACCAACAAACTATTATGTTGGCAACAATATTGGCCATACTTCTAGCTAATAGATGAACGGTTAGAAACGATTACTTATATAGTTCCCAGTACTTATTCTTCCGCTGATTGTATGCGTACGTGCATCAATAGCAAATGAAATCCTCAATTAGATAACACAATTCACTCCGCTTCCTACTTACCCTCATTACATGACGAGGATACTAATTCGTGCACGTAAAATTACGTCTGCAGCTTCGTATCTGGTGTTGTGTACATTTTTCTGTTCATGTACTTCATACAAGCAGATGTAATTATAAAACGCCATACCAATGTTAATGGCCAACGGTTACTTAACACTTTCTCCGTGTGTTTTGTAATAACGAAGAAAGCAGCACTGGCCAGAAGATCAAGGTAGGCGCTAGCTGAAATATTTTCGCATGTGCTGTCGTAGAGTTACCTCAATATATACGATTGTAACGAATTTAAGTACATCTACATATGTCCCAAAAAGTCAAAAATATTCTTATACATATTTGCAATGTGGAGGTAAACTATTACATACATGAAAGCGATTGGGAAACAAGTGCTACACAATTTTTAAAACAACATTGGCACAGCTGTCCCCATTTAGTAATAATTCACTTCTACTCTCATACACTGACCTTAATTTCATGCGTTACTTAGTTTCATGTATTTAAATTATAAATTTGTAATATTTATAGACTCCCCAAATGTCACATATACAATAAGTTTAACAATAATCAATTGAGCAACGGTTCTATCCCTGAATCGTTTGGAATTTCACAGGTCTTCTTACCTACTTCGACAAATTATATCGGCAAACAAACTTAACGCATGCGGTTGTTATTCATCAACGTTATTCAATATTCATTCGTACGTTTAGGAAATTTTGTTTATACTGCTACAAAGGTGCATACGTGTGCCTATTGAACGTTACGTGTTCTAATAGTTAAATTAGCAAAAGGAAAAAAGTAAATAGCAGTTGGTGTTGCGCAAACGAACGCAATATTGTACTTAATCCTACTGACACCGATAAAGTGGATTTCTTCCTTTCGCGTCAGAGACAAGTATGTAGGTTTTATTTTATTACATATTATAAGCGTTGCCAGGCCATTTAGGCCTATAGCCATGAGATGCGTTTCCATCCTTGTCTGTCCATTGCTTTCATCTTCCAATTTATGATTTCTTTTTCTTTGATGTCCTCCATTACAGCTTCCCTCCACCTCCTCCTTCCTACCTCTCCTCTTGCTGATGTCTGGCAGCTTCCAGGCTATTTCCTTGAAGGTTCTTGTCTCATCCATACGAGCGAGATCTCCCAACCATTGAAGCCGTTTCGCCTTTACCACTTGTACCACTGTTGACTCATTGAAGAGCTCGTAAATTTCCGCATTTGAACGCCTCTCCCATCCCTCTTTTGTCTTTTTTTCCGCCATAAATCCTTAAAATGTTCCTCTCCCATACTTCTATTCTTTGTTGTTGCGACTTGGGCAAGGGTCCACGCCTCACAGCCGTGCACCATAGTGGGTCTTACTACTGTTTTATATAACCTTTTCTTTATTTCTCTTGACAGATCTTTAGATCTGAGGACCGAGTGTAACGACCTTGCACACTTTCTTCCCTTTGCCAGTCTTACGTTTATTTCAACTTCCTGTCTACCTCTTTGAACTTTACCATTCTTCCCGGTTCTACATGTACCACCATTTCCTCTAGTCTACCACTCTCGCGTGATTGGTGTGTATGCGCATGTACTGGCTCTTCGTTTCATTGATCGCTAGACCCATGTTTTCTACCGCTATTATTAATTGACCTGTTATTAATTCTAGTTCTCTTTGGCTTCTAGTTATCAGCACAACATCGTCCGCATACGCCAGGCACTGGTGACTTCTATTAATCAGAGACCCCTGTCTATTGATGTTGCTATTTCTGATCGCCTCCTCCAGAACCATGTTAAACAATATCGTTGATAATGGATCTCCCTGCCGTAGTCTTTTTCCAACTTCAACGTTTTCCGATTCTGCACCATTCACTCTAACACTACTTACTGACTGGTGCAGTGTCATGTTTACCAGTCTAGTTATCTTGGCTGGGATTTGGTGTTCCTCCAATACTGAAATAAGCTTCTTCCTGTCTACTGAATCATACGCCGCTTTAAAATCGATGAAAAGTATGTGCGTTGAGATTTCGTATTCGCAACCTGTTGTTAATACTTGTTTTAGCATGGAAATCTGGTCGTCTATACTCGATCTCGCTTTTCTGAACCCACATTGGTACTCCCCTCTAATTCTTTCTATACAAACACAAATGACTCATTTTATTACATACGATTACTTAATTTGTTTTTTTTTTGAGGACTACATTTAAAAAATAAAAGCAATGCGTATTTCTTCCGAAGCCTAACTAGAAGCCAAAACTTCTAAATTCTTCTGAACAAACTCCAGTTGATACTAAATCCAAAACAAGTAAGCTATACTCAGCCAAAGCACTTCATCAATTTATTTCTGGAGAAGAAGTAATAATGAGGTTAAATACATAAATAAACTTCATTTTAAATTCTAATACTAATGAGTGAATGAATGCTTGGTATATGTAAGGACAACCAAAACAATAGACCATTAAGGAAGGGAATTGGAGCAGACACCCCGAAAACTGAAGCCAACCACCATCATTTCTACAATCAATTTTTATATACAAAAAAATTCAGGCAAGGATTATGCCAATTCCTGAAAAAAAAAGAATTCAATCTCAAAAGACAGGAGCAACTAAACCAGAAGATGTGCTCTTCAATGAATTTCTAATTCTTCTAATTGGAAGAGCATATCTATCAGTAAAAAAGAAAGGTCATTATCAACCTATTACTACTAACGCAACAAGTGAACCCACCCTCAGAAGGATGATGAAGGAGGAGTCCAAACAGAATTCGTGGTGTTATTTGAAATAGGGTTGATGTCTCTAAAACAAAGACCTTGCAAAGCCTAAACCTGAAGCTTCTCTCACGACAACATTGAGCTGCTTGAGCAATGGCAAAAGGAATGGATGGATTCAATCGAAATGTACTGAATCTACCCGTGCATCACACTCAAACCACCTGGCCTTGAACAACCATGAAGGATCTGGACACGTTTCAACAGGATAAGGACAAAGCCCGGCAGGTATGTAGACTTCCTGAACAACAATGTCGAAAGTTGAAGTCTAGCACCAGACTTCAACTTCAACTGGTGCAGGAATGTCCATTTAGAGCTTTTGGAGGAAGCTTCAACGAGTTGCTGATGTCCATGGAGTCTGTTTTAATAAATAAAAAATCTCTCATTTATTTCTGAAAATGTGAGATTTTGGAGATATGGCAGCATCAATCCACAATTAATCCATGTTCGTGGTTTTAAACAAGTTCTAATGAGTAATTTTTTAATGGATTACACAGTTTACAGTACTTCTCCTTTCAATTTCTTTGAATATTGGTATAGTGTAGGGTTTATTGCTTTATTCTGTATGAGCAGTTAGTTTTTTTGCTTTCCATTGGCGGGGTTCTTGCCTAAATGGGAAACGTCAAAATGATTTCTGGTCTATCATCAGGTGTGTCAATTTCTTCATCATTAGATTGAGGCAGATCCCATATTAAAGATAGATATTTGCTTTAAATTGGCTTTTCAGGAACACCAAAATGCTTACTGTTCGTCTGTTTTCCAAACTCATCAGGTCCGCCTATTTTTTCATTATTAGAGTCCAGCAAAATCTATCTATCCTAAAGATAGATGTTCGCATTGAATTGGGGTTTTAGCAACGCCAAAATGCTTAATGGTTTGTCTGTTCGCAAGCCCATCAGGTCTGCAATTTTTCCAGAACACATATCAAAAAGAGATTGCTCTCATATCATTGCTCAGGCTTCTACCTTCTTGAAGATCGTATCGAATGGCCTTGCTTGGTCATTTTGACATTTTGAACCAGCACATCTCCATTCCTTCTGACTTGGTGATAGTTCCTTGGAAGAATTAGTTTGATTGAATGGTTTGTCTAACATAGTACTTCTTTCTGCAACTGATTATTTTTTGGTTTAAAATACAAAATTTTCCAAAAAAGGCTTTAGTATGTCCAGTACACCATCATAGTATTTCAAACACAATTTGTGCTAGTAAATATGGTAGGCTACATCCCTCCATGACTGACAAAAGTCTGAGTACTGCATAATTTATTATGATCATTTTAAGTCATATCAATGATAGTGATTGGTTTCAAAAGTGAGTCAAAACATTTTCAATTGCTCCTAGAAAGAAATCATTTCAAACATTATTTATTAGTATCAATTTTATTGTGCGAACAATACCCCCGCAGAAGCACGTGCAAATAATCACGTAATTCAGGCAACCAAGACAAGAAAAGTGTCTTAAGCACAGAAACAATAGAGTCACGAAATACCTACGATGCCAAAACAACGAAGTGAAATGCCAGTAAAACTAACTAAGTCGTTACGCTGAATGATTTGCAACAGTTCTTCCTTCCTGCTCTTCTCGTCCTTACGACTGTACTACACGGTTCCGAAAAAAAAAACGTAGATGTACACTTAGATAAGGATAGAGCTACGAAAGCTCAACCATACCTCGGTTTGTTACAGAAGGAAGTAGATTGCGAGAACGTCGCGTATAGTGGAGCGTAGGCCTATAACTAGATAGTGTAAGATCTCCCCTACTCGACAAGTCTGTATACCTTCTGTACTTCTTGGCCTTTCAACGTTTGCAGGCAAACTTTAGCCGATCGTTACACTGTTAGGTTCATAAACCTCTTACTCACTAATCCGTATCTGCATATAATTAAAATAATCGAAGTGATATAAAATTTATTAAATTAATTAATAATTTTTTAAGTGAATTTATTCCATAGCTTAATTTAAAATTGGTGTGTTTAAATTTAATTTTTTAATATTATAATGTAATAAAGTTATTTAATAATATTTAACAAAATAATAATAAGAGTGTGCTAATTACAAGTCGTATTTGAATAGATCTAAAGGTTGTAATCTTTAAAAGAAAAAAAAAATAAAAGAAGATGGACTCATTCAAGATCAGGTAAGTTATAATTAATTTTATGTAATTATTAGATAATTACTAACGGAGAAAGTTGGTTAATACATCAAGGTAATAAAAACAATTTTCGTGTAATATCTAGTCTATATTATGAAATATTCAGAAATGGCTTTTTGATGATTTTCTTGCAAGGAAAATATGGGAATTAAATTTATTTTTGTAAAATGGTTAACCGACTTGAGTGTGTTCATCATTTTAAATCCGTGTATACATAGGTTACCACCGCCAACTTGAAATTTTTGTGGGAAGTTTAGTTTAGTTACTACTGGTTTTTAAATATGCACTTACTTCAAATGCTTAATCTGAACAATGCAGTTTCGAGTTTGATTGTTATCAAAACCTAAGAACCTTCAAAATAATGTCTATTCAAGGCTAGTTGATTTATTTTTTTCCCAACCTGGTCATACTGAAACTTTAGTCATCAAGGACAATTGAGCATTATGTGATCATGTTTGATCACTTCTTACACTTTCAAAATTTCGGAAGAAATCACTATAAAAATTTTTTTCTTCAGGAACAGAATACCCAATGTAGGTGGCATAAAGGATAGACATCCACTCATTAACTTTTATACGATCTTGAAGTTGTAAGTAAGCGTTTTCAAAATTGATTGCATCTTTGAAAGATTTTTGACAAAGTTCATCGCACTTTTAACAAACTTTGATGAAAGACACTCCAAACTGCTGGTTGAATATATCTGGACTGGATACAATCCAAAATAATCGTTTGATCGCTCACCAATTAATTTTTATGCGACCTTGAAGTCACACGTAAGAATTTCCAAACTTTACTCAGCTTTGAAACACAATAATGGTCAAACGCTAAAACTTCTTATTCCAAATTTATCGTGCAACCACCTGTTCAGCAATTTTTATCGCAACTGGAAATTACGTGTACGTTTCCAAAATTGATAAAATTTTTGACAAACTGTGAAAGGTGGTCATCGTTCAGCCACCCAGCAGTTAATTTTTATGTCAGCTTGAACTTACATGTAAGGCTTTCAAAATTTATTGCATCTTTAGGGGATCTTCAAAGGTGGCTAAACTCTAAAATTGACAAAATTTCTTGTTTCACGTTTCTGGGTCGCAAAAGATTCTAACTGAACGACCCTCAAAATGGTCTAAAATATTGGTTGAATATTCCCAGACTAGATGAAGTTACATGTAAGAATTTTCCAAAGTTATTGTATCTTTGAAGGGCTTTCAAAGGTGATCAAATGCTGAAATTGACATAATTTCTCCTTTCATGTTTCTAGACCACAAAAAATCCAAGGTTCTCGTATGACCACTTGTTAGTTAAATTTTATCCGGCCTTGAAATTACATGCAAGACTTTCTAAAGTTCATTAGATTTTTGACAAACTTTAAAAGGTGGTCATCGTTTCACCACCCTGCAATTACTTTTGACATTAGCTTGATCTCACATGTAAGAGTTTCCAAAACTTATTGCACCTTTAAGGGGCTTTCAAAGGTGGCCAAATTCTAAAATTGACAAAATTTCTTGTTTGACATTTCTGGACCACACAAGATTCTAACTAAACGGCCCCCGAAAACGGTCTGAAATATTGGTTGAATATTCCTAGACTATATGTAATCCAAAATAATCGTTTGATCACCCATCAGTTAAATGTTATGTGGCCTTGAAGTTAAATGTAAGAATTTCCCAAATTTATTTTGTTTTTGAAGGACTTTCAAAGGAGGTCAAATACTGCAATTGACATAATTTCTCCTTTCATGTTTCTAGACCACAAAAAACCCAAGGTCCTCACATAATCACCTGTTAATTAATTTTTAGCCGCGAATGAAATTACATGCAAGAGTTTCCAAAGTTCATTAGATTTTTGACAAACTTTGAAAGGTGGTCATCGTTTGACCACCCAGCAATTACTTTTGACATCAGCTCGATCTTACATGTAAGAGTTTCCAAAACTTATTGCACCTTTAAGGGGCTTTGAAAGGTGGCCAAATTCTAAAATTGACGAAATTTCTTGTTTGACGTTTCTGGGTCGCAAAAGATTCTAACTGAACGACCCTCAAAATGGTCTAAAATATTGGTTGAATATTCCCAGACTAGATGAAGTTACATGTAAGAATTTTCCAAAGTTATTGTATCTTTGAAGGGCTTTCAAAGGTGATCAAATGCTGAAATTGACATAATTTCTCCTTTCATGTTTCTAGACCACAAAAAACCCAAGGTCCTCACATAATCACCTGTTAATTAATTTTTAGCAGCGAATGAAATTACATGCAAGAGTTTCCAAAGTTCATTAGATTTTTGACAAACTTTGAAAGGTGGTCATCGTTTGACCACCACAGCAATTACTTTTGACATCAGCTCGATCTTACATGTAAGAGTTTCCAAAACTTATTGCACCTTTAAGGGGCTCTCAAAGGTGGCCAAATTCTAAAATTGACGAAATTTCTTGTTTGACGTTAAAATGAACATAATTTCTGGTTTCATGACCCAAAGCATAAAAATTGTCACACTTAGCATACTTTCAGAGGCGGTCCAACGCTGAAACTGGTCAAAATCCAAAAATCTAATATCATCGATGCTGTCCTTGAACTTACAAATAACCGTGGGAATGGTTTTAATTCCTGATTAAATATTCCTAAGCCACAAAAAATCGAAAGCATCACTTGATCACTGACCAACTCAGTTTCATACGACCTTGAAGTTACATGCAAGAATTTCCAAAACTTCTTTCATCCTTGAAGCAGTTTGAAACATGTTCAAACGCTAAAATTGACCTAATCTCTTGTTTCAGGTCTATAGACCCTAAAAATAGCAAATTATTGTTTGACCGCCTATTGATTAAGTTTTATGCGGCCATGCAATAACCCAAATTCCCCGAATTGTTTGCACTTTTAAAAAACTTTGGACAAAGGCTGACAATGGTCCGTTTGATCACTGACCAGTTGATTCCTATGCGACCTTAAAGATGCATCTTTGAAGGACCTTCAAAAATAGAAAATCATCACTTGATCACTGACCGATTCAGTCTCGTGCGATTTTGAAGTTACATGCAAGAATTTCGAAAATTTCTTGCATCCTTGAAACATGTTCAAATGCTAAAATTGACACAATCTCCTGTTTCAGGTCTATATACCATAAAAGTGCAAAACTATTGTTTAACCACCCATTGCTTAAGGTTTATGCGAACTTGAAATTACATGTAGCAGTTTCCAAAAAAACTCCAAACTTTAAGCAAACTCGAAACGGTGGTCAAACGCTGAAGATGATTCTAGAGTTGTGTGCAACCTTGAATTTATATGTAATGTATTAATTTCCCAATTTGACTATATCTTTGCAAGACAGTCAAAAGTGGCCAAACGTCATGGTATAACCAACGGCTGGATAATTTTTATTGGGCCTAGAAATTACATGTAACAGTTTCCAAAATTTATTACATTTTGGACAACATTTTAAAAGGTGGTTAAATGCTGCAAGTGATTCTTCTAAAACTTCCAGTGTAATAGTCCCAAACCAGAAAAAAATCGAAAATCTTAGTTTGATCACTCATCATAGTAGCATTTCCAAAATTAATTATTTTTCCCAAAATGACAGAGGTCAAAAATGAATTGGTTAATATATCTATAGTGGTCTTTTCTGTCATGTTTCTGTCAAGTTTTATTTTTTACTGATTGTAAATACATTGTGGCGCCAATACTGCGGACATTTAGTTTTAGACTTTTGTATGCAAGCCACCGACTCCACAATGTGGTTGTGGTGTTAGTCTAATGGTGCAATTGTCGTGAGTTGTTTCTCCAAACTGCTCCGTAGAATTTCTTATTAAAACCTGTGAGTAAAACCATCACACTTCTTGTTAGATACTAGTGGATGACTCCAAAAATAAAAAAGAAACTAGAGATGCAAATGCAAAAACAACATAGAACAAGCCTCACTTTCGATGACTATATTCGTGACTTCATCCAAAATTCGCATGTCTGACAGCTGTTGCAATTCGGATAACACCTTATTTACTATTTCACCAGATTAAATATGCATTAAAAAAATTCCGCCTAACAATATAGATATCAAAAAAGAAAGAAAGCGTTCTCACTCCCATTCGGCATGATAATTTTCGGCTATTAATTATAAACCAGGGATTAACCTGTAAATATATTTTTAAAACAAAGATAACGTATGCGTGAATGCTTTCTAGGTCATAGCGTGCGAATTATGAAGGTTTTCTATCAAGTTTTGGTAATTTCACTCCATCTCACGTTAGCCTAATGTTGAACTGATGAGTTAAGAAAGCAACTCGAGTTGAACTTGAATATTAATTAAATTCTGAATTGTGTTGTAATCTATCAAGTGAAAATCGTAGTCGTAGTTCTTAATTTGAAGGAATTTCATTGTCGTTTATGTTTTGTTTGAATTGAGATTTTATGGTACTCTTTTTATTTACCAAAATCACTTTCACGACGGCGGACACGTTGTACAAGCGTAATTAAAATTTTTATGTTTTATTTTAACAACCTCCCTATTTAGACTGAAACACTAGCAATACATCCAACACTATCTAAACTATTCACGTAGAACAATCAAGTAATTCAATTCACGGGGAATAGTTATTGAGTTGCATCAATCACATAAAACTTTCCGTTGAAACAATCGCTGCTAAAACAGCAATAACTATTCCGTAGGACTATTTTCATAAATTAAATTGTCTTGTACTAAAAAAGTATCATGTATGGAGAAAGTTAATGTAAACATATTCGACGAGATCAAATCGATAATCATCCGAGGTGTTTATATTCTGTCACGGTTTGTTTATGCTGCTGCAATAAAGAATATATTATTCGGGTTTCGTAATAGTAAAAGTGAGATTGAACTTGAAAAATTAATGTCACTTTGCACTTTCAACAGGTCTAAATTTATTTCGTACATGTGTTACGCATATTCATATATGATCCGCTCTCTACTATGCCGTCATGAGGTGATCAG
>ML217397.1:0-15049 GCA_004785975.1 Popillia japonica
TTTTTTGGTACGTTTTCGCCGCAATTCGAAGGGCTTTTTGCACCGTTTCATAACCGTCGATAAAACCTGAGTCGACCATTACACTCTCGAAACCAAAGAACAGTCCAAACAATGGACACATAAGGATTCTCCGCCACCAAAAAAGGCAAAAACAGTTCTGTCAGCAAGAGAGGTTATGACAACTGTACTCATGAAATTATCGTGGTCGACCACTTAGTAATAATAATAATAATGAGAAACGGCCTCATTTTGCAAAGACAAAAATGCTTTTCCAACAACGGTCAGATTAATGAACGATCCTCGTATGTTTACGTAAACGTCAAAGAGATACAATTGACTCTTTGATCTGCATACCGACATCATTAAGACGACCACCAGATTGTGACAACGGACGTTTGATCTAACGCGCTTTTCAAGTCAATAAATCCCGGATTACACACTTGTTTAAAATAATGCAAGCTCTCTATTGTATCTATTATATGATGGTGATGTGTGTCTACTGTTCCGCCTACGATGTTTGTAGATTTACTACTAGATTCGAATCGGGATATTTACGGCTTATTGTTATTGCTGTATGTATCAAATTTTCTCTGATTGTGCTGGTAGACGTTTTGTGAATCAGTTTCTAAAAAAAATTGGAAGAGGTTTTTAAAAATTTTGTACCTATATTTCTAAAACTTCCACAGGTGTTCCAGCAATTTAGAACAATCAATAAGCAGAGTGTAGACAAAATTATACAAGAATGCGTGCACAGGTGCCAAAAATTTTGTCGAGATACTAACAAACATAAGTATATTATCTTTATGTTGTGTATACGTATAACATAGAACGTATAACGTCCTATTTCGTCTCAATAAAAACTCAGTTATAATTGTTTACATTATCCCGAAGCATCTAAAAAGATAATCTTAACAGGATTAATTTTCTGCACTAATCAATAAGCACTGCGGTCTGCATAGCGTAAACCGAATGGGCGGCAAATCTATAAAAGTGCGACTGCAGTAAACGCAAAAATTTTCCCTTCCGAACGTCTTGGATTATTTTTAGAGATGTCTTCATATTTATGTGTGTACTTATAAATGTGTATAACTAAACTATTCATAATGTAAATTAGTTTATGACTAGAGGATTGCGTAAAAATCGCAACCACGTAACACCCAGAATATTTACAGTGATTTAGTTTAATATTCGATTTACGTAAAATGTATTTCGAACCGAATTTACCGAAAATTTCTACCGATGCAGACACGATAATACATGAAAAACAGGTCTTCAAGTCATCCAACAAATTTGCTGTTATTTCCAGCGGCCAAGCTCATCCTGTGAGTGGTGGAAATATTCGACAAATACCCTAGCTTTACGTAGAGAGAAAAAGATATTTCTATTTGCCCACCAATTGTGTTATGATTTAACCACAACAAAGATAATATTGTGAGAGGAACAAGGAGCTGTTTTGAATACTAGAAAACTATGTCTAGTCTATGCACATCTGCAAACAGATAATAAAAACTGGAAACGTCCGCCTATACAGGAGAAGGGTTTAGACGGGTTTTGATTTTATTGGTTCAAACAGATTAATATGGAAATTTTATACAAAAGCTCCAATTCATTCGAAAACTGGAGGAAGGACCAGTTGGGAAGACCTAATGATTTTCTTACCAGCACAGGTGATACAAATGTATATAACTTTACATTAGAAATATTATTACAAAAAAATTCTTTGTGAATATAATTCGTTCAGGAGTTAGATCTACTTCTTAGGAGGATAAATTATAAGTTCTAATCCAATATATTTCTGTCTCTATTCACTGGAAAGCAGGTCATAATCTCCTCGCTCTTTATGCAGTATCGTTGCACTTGTTTTTTTTTACATTCCTTTACTTTTTCCCAAAGTTGCGGTGCTAGATAATTTGTAACAGTTCCAGTATAAATGCAGCTCTTTATTTGTAGAAATTTGCAAATAAATTGATTCAATGTATACAAGTGCAAATGATTTGATTTTCTGCGTATGATCAAGCCAAAAAACTAATAAAAAGACCTGTTAAAAATGGGCTTTATTATAATAGATGACACCATTTTTGAAAACTTTTCTAGGAATAAGTACCTGAACTTTAAGAAACGGTGTCAGGAACTACTTGAAGACGTTTCCAAGGGGGATCAGTAGGTAACCTTGTGAGTAACATCTTTTGAGATATTTTACTTTTACACAAAATACAAGAAAGCACTGACCTACAAGCTAGGAAATTGCTATTTGATTCTATATGAGGCCTTCATATGAAACCGTGTTTCCCAAAACATCCCGTAAGTAACTTACGCTGAGCGGGTACTGTGTTAAGTTTATGCTTCATGGATCGTGTTTTGGGGAAAGTGACTGCATAGGTTTTTGCTAATGCTTTTAATTTATGGTTGTACAAAACAGTGCTGACGACTGGCGAAGGTTCATGGAACTAAATGAAGATGAATAGACAAGTAGAATAAATCTGTCACTTTATTTAAACCAGATTTTGACGATAAACAGCGTTTCGACGAAATATTTCAGAAGGAAATGCGCAAGCTGATCGTGATTGCATGAATGTTTCAACCCTTTAAGTTTATTGTCATGAAAGTCTTAACAATTGAGATGCAGCAATGGCAGCAAGGCAGCCATGTTAGTATCTAAAGAATTCGTTTGGTCTTACATTTCTCAACGAAAGTCTTTTAGTTAGATGTTAATGTGCTAGTTTTGGATTTCAGATGGTAGTAGCATAAGTTTGATGGCTGTTCTTTGATTCAGACATTCAGCAGCATGAAATCTTTGCAGTACTAGGTATAGAAACAAATAACAGATTCGAAATCAAAGCATAGTTGCTTCAGAACTTCCTCTGTGAGAATTTGAGTTCCATACAAGATACGAACATAAAATAGTTGTTGTTATTAAGATAAAATTATAGCCATTCAATATTTATTATCCATATTCATTTTAACACTATATCGCCATCATAAACAATGGCAGACTCTAAAATAATCTTCTATCAATAGAAACTTTTCATTTACATAAGTTAAAGTGGGTGTTAAGTGCTGATTCAGAAGCTAAATTTGATATTGCGGTATTCAGAAAAAGCAGTTGTAAACGTGACTATTACAGTTTTTTTAAATCATCACCAGCAGCTGTTCGAAAATCATTTTGGCAATAGATTTAAAATGGTTTATTGATCGATACTGCCAGATTCTCGAATTCTCATAACGGTTTGAAACGCATTACGACAGGCTGTCGCACTTACTACAGCATAAAGTTGTTGAGTATCTAAATATAACGAATAATTCGGTTAAAATTAAAGCTTTGACGGTCACGTTTTTCCATACAATCTCACAATCAAAATATTTACACGAAGCACCAAAACTGTATCTCACCTCCTCGACAACGGCGACGAAGGTGGAGCTTCGTCGTTGAATTGAGTCGCTTGTGAATTATATTCCACTTGCCGGTGTAATGACTCGGGCCAAAACAGTTATGATTTGGCACTAACTTCGAGTATCATTTTCTTGCCTTGGCATATAAACAAAGGAATTTGCTAAGACGCCCACAAAATACGAAGAAGTTTAGTAACGTAAATAATACGTTTTCGTTCTTTTAGATTTTATACATATAAAAATATTAAAGAAAATTTAAAAATCACTGATTCATATTCGCAACTATCGAAATGGTTGTGTCGTCAATCTGTCTGAGTTTCCGTCATTTATGACAAATTCTTATTTTAGCTGAGATATTAATCTAGGTAATAAAATCAAATATTTGTTATTTCACCGGTGTTATTTGTCACATTTATACGCCGGGAGCACTCACGGTTTATTTTCGTTTTAACTCAAACGAAAACTTTATAAACCCCCCGATCGTGTTAATAAACATGTTATTTCCGGTGAAAATCTGCAAATAATCATAATAAACTTTATTATTATTATTATTATTATTATACTACTACTACTCGTACATTTACGCAGATGTTTTTAATTAACTTCTCCCGCCGAAAATAGTATTTCTTTCGATTTTACGCGGTCATAACATCGACGTATAATGTAGGAATTAATATTTCCAAAATGAATTACGTAGGATACGAGCAACGACTTTATAACACTCAAATTAAATGAACCATTAAACTGCCGACAAATTTCGAATCTTAATAGCTATACAACTGCTTTATGTAATTTCACACAAAGTCTTCAGTACAATTTTTGGTTAAAGTAAAGTGTAATTTTGACATAATTCTGGCTGTATATCATGTGAATGTGTGTAATAAATAGTAATTTAGTTTCCGAAGAAAATATTTATGCTAGCGCGTTCTCACTTGGTTCTTCCCAATTTTCGAATAAATGGTTGAGACTTTCCTAACATTAATCCTGAATAAATTTCTGTGATCGCTTGAAACATTTAGGTACATCGTATCTTGCATGGAACTCATCTATTCTTCGACTTCGAATCTGTTATCTGCGTCTGTAGCCCCGCAAAGAGTTGATACTGCGGAATATTTCTGTCAAAAGTTGTAAGGTTATGTTAACCTTTGCGTGGACTCCAAAGAACAGCCATCAAATTTATGCTACTACCACCTGAAATTCAAAACTAGCACATTAACATCTAACAAAAAGACTCTCGTTGAGTAATGCAAGTCCGAATTCTTTAGATAGTAACATAGCTGCCTTGCTGTCACTGCTGCAACTCAATTGTTAAGACTTTCATGACAATAAACTTAAAGGGTAGAAACATTTATGCAATCACGATCAGTTTGCGCATTTTCTTCTGAAATATTTCGTCGAAACGCTCTTGATCGTCAAAATCTGGTTTAAATAAAGTGACAGATTTATTCTACTTTATTCATCTTCAATTAGATCCATGAACCTTCGCCAGTCGTCAGTACTGTTTTGTACAACCATAAACTAAAAGCATTTGCAAAAACCTATGCAGTCACTCTCCCCAAAACACGATCCATGAGGAATAAACTTAACCAGTACCCGCTCAGCGTAAGTTACTTATGGGATATTTTGGGAAAACAGTTTCATATGAACGCCCTGTATAGAATCAAACAGCAATGTCTTAGCTTGTAGGTCAGTGTTTTCTTGTATTTTCTGTAAAAATAAAATATCTCAAAAGATTTTACTCATAACGTTACTGATTCTCCTTGCGACAAGACGTTTTCTGGGAAACGTCTTCAAGTAGTTCCTGACACCGTTCAGATACTTCCCAGATTAGTTTTCAAAAATGGTGTCGTCAATAACAAAAAAAACGGATTTTTAACAGGTCTTCTTATTAGCTTTTTCTCTTGATCATACGCGTAAAATCTAATCATTTGCACTTGTATACATTGAATCAATTTATCTGCAAATTTCTACAAATAAAAAGCTGCGTTTATACTGGAACTGTTACAAATTATCTAGCACAGCAACTTTGGGAAGAATTAAAGGAATGTAAAAAAACAAGTGCAAAGATACTACTTACATAAAGAGCGAGGAGATTATAGCCTGCTTTCCAGCGAATAGAGACAGAAATATATTGGATTAGAACTTATAATTTATCCTCCTAAGAAGTAGATCTAAATCCTGAAAGAATTATATTCACAAAGAATTTTTTTGTAATAATATTTCTAATCTAAAATTATATACATTTGTATCATCTGCTGGTAAGAAAAACATTACGTCTTCCCATTTGGTTCTTCCTCCAATTTTCGAATGAATGGGAGCTTTTGTATAAAATTTCCATATTAATCTGTTTTAACCAATAAAATCAGGGCCCGTATAAACCCTTCTCCTGTATAGGCGGGCGTTTTCAGTTCTCATTATCTGTGTAGATGTGCATAGACAACACATAGTTTTCTAGTATTCAAAACAGCTCCTTGTTCCTCTCACAATATTATCTTTGTTGTGGTTAAATCATAACACAATTGGTGGGCAAATAGAAACATCTTTTTCTCTCTACAGAAAGCTACGGTATTTGTCAAATATTTTGACCATTCACAAGACGAGTTTGGCTTTCTTAACAAGAACATCCACTAACTACATATTAAACATTCTTATGTGTATAAAACATTTCTTATCTTGATCCTTATCATTGCAGGATCACACGAGAAAGCGGTTGTAACAGATCTCAGGACTAAACGTAGAGAACTACTAATAATGTTTCGGAACCTCTCGCTGACAGTACCCGAAGAAAAATCTATGGGCGAGTGGTTAGGTGAAGGCTCAAGAAAGCTGCAAGAATTCGAACAAGACGTCATCGATTGGTACAACAATTTTAAACTGTTAAGAACAAGCGAAGAAGGAGAGAAATGGACGTTTTGGAATACTGTATTCTATTGCAGTACGATATACACAACAATTGGTAAGTATTGCAGTCATTTTAACCCTGATGCGTGTCACTTATTCTTTTGCCAATTTCTCTAACTTGTGATTTCAGTTTAAAATATAATTGTAAACAGAATACTGAGAAAAGTGTTTTCATGTTTATAAATATAATTGAAGTTATATAATGTAGCGCCAACAAAGAAACATTTCCGACAATTTTGACAATTTTCTTTAAAAATAATCGGGTGATTCGTCCGCAAGATTAATTCACCTTTTAAATTTAATTTCCTCATCGCAGGGCCAAAATTTTGTTGAGTTGATGAACTTAAATTTAAAATAAAATGAGATTTCGACGAATCCCTAAAGATTTAAACGAGCTAAGGTGCTAGTATTGAACAAATCCACCTCCACAATATCTCACTGCAATATATAATATTTTATGGATTTCTTTTCTTTTGGGGAACATTTTGGCGCCAAGCCAGACTCATTAAATAAAAGAAAACACGATTTTTAAAAGCCACACATCCATCTTCTTTGTGTTCTTCGTCGCATTTTCCGTTTCCAGCGAGGAGATGATTCAAAGTTAATGGATTTATATTTACTTTATTCCGTTGAACTTGAAAGTTTAGGAAGAGTCAAAAAAAATGACGGGTGTATTTTTAAAATTATTAATCCGATGCCAAATCTTTTTCTTTAAAATTCCCAGTACTTAAACTAAAGAAAAAAATAATTTAAATCCCTGGAATCTGTAGACTGCGCGTCATTCGAAATAAACAGAAAAAACTAGTTCAAAAGAGTTAACTAAATCGTAATTTATTTGCTGGCATAAATATAAATTATGTAAATTTATGGTATTGTCGTTTTATCGCATTTATTCTGTTTAATATAGACGATTTTCAAACAATCGTCGTAACATATTTTGAGGTAATTAGAGTATGAACTGAAACATGTCTACATAGTCTATTTTTATGTTTAAATTTTTGGAAACGACACACGAGGAATTTCTACGTAATTTATTTTAGAATGTATTAGACGGATACTTATTTATTTTTATTAACCATGATGGGTAAGTTTAAATGGAGAATTGTTGATTGACCTCTATCTAGAAAAACTAAAAAAATAATCTGGTGCTTTTTGGGTGAAAATTAATCTGTTTAAATCATAATCAATGCTAAGACAACATTTTCAAAAGTTTTTGATTGTCTTACTTTTGGTGCTGCCATCTAATGCAAAAGTCTTTTGTTTAGCTCCCCAAAAAATAAGCTCAAACATAACTTCTTGCTACACTCTGTTTTCTTCGAGGCGCTTTAACCTTCTTTTCTCTAAGAGATTATTCATTGATCCTGATGGATTTGAATAGTGCTCACAATCAGGTTGGTGCGGCTATCATAGGACCCTCACTTTTTAATGAAAGCTGACCTTCTTAGCTTGCGACTTATTTGATCCTCCTGTACAAATTCCTCCAACGAGGAGCCAGATTATAAGTGCTCCCTAAAAGATATGCTCACTCGCATATCTCGCCTACCAATCTCCGAAGTCAAATAGGGTGACAATGAATAGGCTATGTGGCTGCTAGAAAATTAAATAACCCTATCCTAAGTAAGCAATGCTGCGGAACCCCAACGCATACGTGATTTTGTTTAGAGAGTGTGCTATTGAGTTTATTTATAGAGAATTTCCCATCTATCAAGCAAAAATGTATTAAAATTTGATAATTTCATGCTCGCTGACAATCAATCTGTGATAAAAACGCTTGACGCTACTAAAATCACATCACGGCTAATTTGGGCCTAATTCTATTATGGATGGGTATTCTAAAAGCGCTAGAATGATAAAAAAGCTCCTCAGGACAGAAACGGGTTAAGAAATCCAATAGGTAATGAATATATGCCCAAATTTAAGAAAGATCTACTGAGCAAAGGTAGCAAAACAGTCAAGCTAATTGTAGGGCCCTTAACAGGAAACTGTAGATTCAACAAAAGCATGGGCAACCTAGCTTTGATGGAAAATCTATGTGGAGATTCTGTCAGACGGAAGAGAAGATCTGGCAGCACAGGTTATGCCAATGCGAAGGATCAACTAGACTAAAGCTAGAATGCATTGGCGAACCGTATCAGACACGGCTAGTTACATGAAGTCAAAGCTAAAGAAGGTCATATAAAAGGCAAAGCTTGACCCGCTCGGCTAAATAATTCAGATCCACAATAGACCAACGGGTGCAGTGGTCAATTATCTAACCATCCATCTGTCTATGCTGTGGTGCATCAATATTTAGCGTTGGACGACGTCTGGGCGACAACTTTTCACACGACACCGATTCAACTGGTTTGAAAACAATAAAATTTGAACGGTGTAATGTGAAAAGTTGTCGCCCAGACATCGTCCAACGCTAAATCTGAACGCAGCCCTGGTTGTATAAATGCTACTGATAATAAGATAAAGTGGTGGAACTCCATATGCTCGTGTATCTTCAGCAGGTCAAAGGTGGTGGTGGTCAATGGTTGTGGATTAGGATAATGTATGTGCCGACAATCCAGGAATTTCTGTAGATCTAGATCTATTTAGCTCTGGCCACCCAAAACTCTCGGCCACTCGCCAATACAACTGGCATGGAATAGTTTGGGAAGAGAGGGAACTGTTAGAAGTCCTCCGGTATGAATTGTAAATTGTTTGGGATACCATAACTCAAAAGGATATTAACCACCGCACATGGAATCAATGCCAAATTTGTATGCGTAGGCAACCTTTATTTGTTGATTGATGAATTTTATTAAGAATAAAATCTCAAATAATGTTTTTATAACTCTATTTGCATCAAAATCCCATTCGTTACGAATTAGCTTGTGAGGAATTTAGAAGAATACCTCAACGTTCATAAAAATGCTAATTTTAAATTGTACTTGCATAAATAACGAACCCCAAAATATATTCAAGTCATAAATTTCACATTTTACTCGCAACATTTAGCATAAAACCGGTACTAAACATCAATAGACAAAAAAAGAAAACAGACGAATTCCAACCTAACACTCCCATCTACAAACGTATTTGTGTACAACACTATAAACCAGTCCAACTAAAAACCTATGCCAACAAAATCCTCTCGTCAAACGCTAGAAACGACATCATCCGAGATATAGAACATACTGTAAAACGCGGACAGCTTAACGGAGAGCCAAATCTAAATATAACCTCAGTCAACGTACAACATGGATTCGCCGCAAACGCCGCACGAAACCGACAGTGAAAAAACGGAGATAGCGGTCGCGAAAATGGAAAACACGAACGAAATCGACGCGAAAACGGAACAGGTAGACTCGACGAAAACAGTGGAAGAGATCGTGAACAGTTCCGGTGTGAGAAAGAGACGAAATCTGAACAGGAAGCGATCAACCAGCTTGTCTAGGCAACGCGATTTGACGCCTTTACGCGACGTACCTCTGGACCAATCGACTGACGACGATGTTAAACCTCCTGCCAGACCGAAAACACCCGAAAGGAGACGGAGACGTATCAGGAAAACCGCCAGTGATATAACACCGCAATTGTTGGATAAAGTTAATAATGAGGAGCCCGAGGAAACTGACGATTCTAAACAGAAGAGGTTATCCGCTAATGACCCCGAAACAGTTGGAAATACTGATGTAAGTAACCAAGAGATAACCTCAACAAATACGGGAGATCCCACGACGAAAATTGAGAATTTTATCAATTTGAGCCAGACTGAATTCCTTTCCATTTTAGATAAAGCTAAAGATAAGATTAAATCCAGCAGGGATCGCTATAACAAGATTAAAATTAATCAGAAACGTAGCCAATCAGCTCCGCGTGAGCTGAGCAGCGAGGAGCTTTTAGAGAGCTTTAAAATTGCGCAAAAGCAGAGCGCTGAGAGGGAGGTGCGAAGGAATAAAACTAATACGATTCCGAGGAAATCTTCCTCGGATAGTGTATCGACCTCTTCGGTTGAACCAAAAATAATCACACCTATTAAGCCATCCCGGCGACAATTAGCACCGAAATCTCCGCAAACCCAATTAATTCCGGTGAAACGTAAAGCTTTAAATAAGCAATTCTCCTCCAATAAGATTATTGAGGTGTTAGATCCGAGGACCTCTAAAGTCATCAAGACTAAACAGGTTATAAATATAACCATGGAATGGAGGGATATTATTATCATATCAAAATATTTTAAAATAAAAGAGATCTTAAGCGAATATAAAAAGTTTAAGGTCGATATGATTGAGGAATATAATAAGATCCAAGCACTGAAAAGGAAGTGCTTTCTAGAAATGATTGTCATGATGGTAATCTGCGGTTTGGGCGGTGTTATGTTCAAATTCGTCGAGGGCGCTTTCGAGAACTTTTATAAATGCGGTGTTAAGAGAGTGAAAAGGGATTTTATCGATTTATTATGGGTGAAAAGTCACAATATGCGGGAGGAAGATTGGAAGTCTTTAGCTAGGAATAAATTGATGGTATTCGAGGAAGAACTGCATACAGCTCACGAAGCCGGGATCCACACGTATACAGGGCAAAGATCGTGGAGCTTCCTAAACGGGGTTATCTACAGTATAACTGTAATATCTACGATTGGTAAGGAAATTTTCACTCAACGCACGCTAATATTTTCATCTACTTAATCTGTTTTGTCTATATATCCAACCCGATGAAGTATTGTTTATTAAATTTAGTGTCAAAATGTTGAGTTATTGCTTCGAGAATCTAGCGACAAACGCAAATAAACTTGGAAATTACCTGATGTGTCGATTAAGATACTACAGCGCAAATTTTGGTCGCTATTTTTAGGGAATAAAATAGGAGTAATTATATGTAGAAATTATTATCTGTAAACGTTGCTTTTATAACTGAAAATCTGCTATACGTCGTCATAAAAATTCTCCGATTAAATACTTCTAAAAAAATATTGCTAATTCTTGCTGTGTTTGTTTACGTAAATGTAATTTTATTGCGCGAGCTAACGAAAATAATCTAGAGCAAAGATGTGTTTAGATATTTCTTTAATCGCGTAATCATTTTATTATGTTTATTGCACTAATCAGATTAATTTCGAAATTGAAGCATTATATTAAGATTTATTCTATATTCAAACTACATTTACTTCACTAATTAGAGATGATATTATAATTATTGTATTATTGGAAATAGACCTTCAGAGTATGGTCTTTCAATTACTTATTAACATGTCATTAATTGTTGCATATGTTATTAGAAAGTTTCTGTCACTGTCAGGTAGTTCTGAATAGTTTGAGTTTTAATTTTAAGTCAGATATTTTGAACCAATTAAAAATTCATTCCTAAACAGCAATGATATTTTTGCTCATAGCAGCAGATCACAGGGTAGTGGTACGTCAAAACACTCTAAAAATCAATCATTGAGAATCGTACATTTTTTCCCAGGCAAAGTTTTACTTAGCAGTATACAACAGCTTTTGGGGAGGGATAGAAGGAGTGGTTGACAGCTTTTGGAGAGGGGTGGGGGGATAGGAGAAGTGGTAGGTAGCCTTACAAAACAGCCTCAGACTAAAGATGCTCATAGACATCTTGAGTGGGCACTACACACTGAACAAACACACACATTGCATGGCCTTAGTAAATTCTCCCTAGTCTAGAAGCTATGGAGGCGCCTCTCCTTGCTGACTGCTCAGTATGAGATGTGGTGAGGTGGAGCTACTTTGAGGCTGTGAGAGTAGATGCACCCAGATTAGGAAAACTCTCAAGCAACTCATGTACTTTTATTCCCTCTAATTGCAAACAAATCGAAAGGTTTACAACGACAAAGGGGGCACGATAGGCTTTTTTGGCCGAGCCACCGTTTGGAGCTTACCTGCCCATGGAATAGCAAAAACATTCTAGAAACAAGCCCAATTCAGCGTCGTTGCAAATTTAATCAATTGTCAAGTTTTATTTAACAACGTAAACTGCGAATTGTTGTGTAAATTTCTAAGTTGCCTTTACATTTACGATTAAGTTTTCATTAGTGATCATAAGCTGGCCTCTTATGGTCTTCTTATGCTTACCCTTGGCATAATATTCAATAGTATTTATATAAATTTACAATTTCAGCTGGCACATAACTGTTGTCATAGCATACAGTCACCGTTGATTATTTTTCTCCTAAATCAGTCAGCTTGTAAGTATCTGAAAGTAATATTATTGTAGTAGTAGGTAACCAAAAGGTCGAAGTACTGATTCGATAATTTTTTGTTAATTCTGGACTCTGGTAATTCCCATTCTTGTAAATTTTCATCTCAGATATAGTTTTGGATTTGTCCTATTTCTAGGAGTTGACATACAAGATATCTTAGGCACAAATGTGTGCCATTGAATAATGTGCCCAAAACTGTCTGACAAGCACTAATTAAGCAGCATTAAAGGTTCTGGAAACGTATACCTTGCGAAATACCCTTAAAGCTGTCTTTGGAAGAACATATTTATGTGAATGTAAGTACCGGCTCACTGGGGATGTGATGGCAAAGAATTTAATGATGTTTTGTGTAGACTGAAGATGAAACGTCATTTTAGATAAATACTCCAAAAGTAAGACAATCAGAACTGGTTATTACTTTTGTTAGACATTGAGGAGGCAAAATCTCTGTTGAACCACACCACTACCTCACTTCATATCTGTATTGTCTATGCCTACCATAGAAGTTAAATTGGTGGCTGTCAAAATGAATGTAATGTACGATATCAAAGTGATGTTCACCAATTCCGATTATTGCAACAAATGATGATTTCAACATCTTCTACCACTAATAGTCTCTTCGTAATTTTTCTTGGTTATGGAAGAATGGGTGGTCAATTCATTATTTAATCTAACGTAATCTAATTTGTCTTGATCTTGCTACTAGAGCATTTAGTACACTACAAGCATATTCTTGAATGGGATAAGAATCCTTAAAATGTTTTACCAAATTTTGAAAAAGTCGTAAAAGAAGAATGTTTGAACCAATCCTTCTGAGAACTTGTCAGCCCTCAGAATTATCACATTTTATACATTTAGGCATCAAAATTTCTGTAGATTATGCACTAAAATCATTTAGCTATTAGTTAGTTAGTAGATACTTCCTAAGATAGTGTTCAACTTTGACATTTTCCTACTGAATACTTTGTTCCCCCTTTCCAAGATAAATAAAAATAAATTAAAAAGAGATGCTGTACAAGAGTTGCATTACATTTCAATTCATCCTCTTTAGTGATGAATTCTATTATAGCGACCTTCTCAGCTTTTATTACCACGTTTTGGAACATGTATCGTAATTGAATGTGTTCTAACTCAACTAAATAAACATAAATACAATTCAAGCATACGATAAGAACTACACTTTTGCAAAACTTAAAAATACAACTCTCATTAAGTAGTAAAAACAACCGCATAAATGATTTGTAATTGGGTACGCTCTACTAAAATTGTAAAGTTTATGCGAATCTAAAACGCGTTTCTGGAGAACCTATCGGCAACAGATTAGTAAATACCGTCCCCTGAAATGGCTTTTAAAACTCGATACATGTGTAGAAATGTATGTATTTATTCCGATTTATTTTCGGAAGATTAATACAGCACAACCAATGACGTCTTAACGTGAGACGTACAAATCGAATTTGGACGTGGCGAAATTGATTCGTGGAATGATAACAAATCCAACAAAACATCAATTCGTGATCCCTGTTTAGAATCTAATTTATCAGGATTTATTTTTAAACTTTGCTTGTACTAAAATTCTAATTTTCCAGGTTATGGTCACCTCTACCCGATAACAACTTTAGGAAAAGGTTTAACAATTTTGTACGCCTTAATCGGGATACCACTCTTCCTCATAATCTTAACCGATTTCGGAAAATTATTCACGAGATGCATCAAATACGTTTGGGCGTTCTTTAGGAGACTCTGCTACACAGGAAGATGTCGACGAGTTAGGAAAAGGACGCACGTTGAGGTAACCAAATTTAATTCGTTTTCAAATAATGCAGATTGAATAAGTATAATTTTTTTTGCAGGAAATTTTCAAAGGTGCTCAAATCGTCTACGACATCGCACACTTGCGAAGACCATCCGCTTTCGATCCCAGCGTCGTACCCCCAGATCCGGAAGCGGGTTCGATGACGCCCGGAACACCAGCGCCTTCAAATTTCGAAATCGACGACCAATTCAATTTACCAATCTCGTTAGCTTTATCCTTATTAGTTTTATATATATTTTTAGGAGCTGTCGCCTTCAACGTCGTCGAAGATTGGAATTTCTTCTCTGCTTTTTATTTCGTCTTCATTTCCATGTCGACGATCGGTTTCGGCGATTACGTTCCCGAACATCACACCTTCATGATCTTCACCATAGTTTATTTAGTGTTCGGTTTAGCTTTAATGTCGATGTGCATCAACGTTGTGCAAGACAAGTTGAGCGATACTTTCAAGCAAGCGTCGGCTAAATTGGGGGCTACGTTAGGGGTATCTGTGAACGACGAGGATGGTAGTATAGCGACGGTTCCGCCCGATGCTGTTGAAATGCCGGAAGTTCATAATTTAGAGACGGATAGCTTGAAAGGTTCAGTAAATGCTGTTTAGCTCATTTATATCCAGGATTATTTTTGATATGAGAATGATTTTTTGCCTTAAGCCGACACTGTGTTATTATTTATATTTTTGAAATAGGGGTTTGTATTAATAATATAACGTGGCCTTATAATATGTGAATCAATGAAATTGATCCAAAAATAATCTT
>SMLS01060006.1:0-12610 GCA_004785975.1 Popillia japonica
TTAGTAGTGGCGTGTTGATCCACTGCAAGGTCTTTTTTTCAGTCTTTCGCCTTTGGTTTTTTGCTAGACTACAACGTAGTGAGACTGGTACTTTTTTTGGAAGACAAGTTGGAAAGAAACTCAGGCAATAATGAAAGTAATCTGCAGCTGATGGCCATTTAGTGGTACTTGGATATTTTCGCTTCCGTTTCGATATACTTATGAATTTTGTGTTTTTTCTTGGTAGTTACGGAAATGATTAAAACGACGAAGTGGAGCTGAAGCACCAAAAAAAAAAATAGAAAACCTAATCATTCGCAATAGCTCAAAAAAAAACTATCACAAACCCTCAATTAGAACAAAAAGAATGGATTACCAATTTATCTAACACTATTCTCCCACCACATGTAGCAGAAACATTAAGTTTAGGGCCAAAATTTTCTATCCCTTACCAAAACAATAATTTAGTTCCAGTACATAATATTATAGCTAAAATAGAATCAACAATAAACACTTATCCATCTGAACAAAAAAATGTAATACGTTCTAAGCTTTGCAATGTTATTACTAATTTTAAACAGTCATCACACAAACAAAAATTAATTCAACAACAATCCTTGTTACAGCAGAATTTTTAACATACAAAGACCTTCTTAAGCCTGTATTACACGGTCAAAGTGCATCAAAGTTTTAAGTCAAAGTTGTTCAAAGTCGCTTCAAATTCCCCGTGTAAATGACCGCTTTGAAGGACTTTGATGACGTCACATCAAATTTTACTTTGACGTTAAAATAGTTGCTGCAACAAATTTTGTTATCAAAGTCGATCAAAGTTCTGCTGTGCGCATGCGTAAGCATTGCTGCCAGCACAATATTTCTTCCATCGTAACTTAAAGTCAACAATGAAACCAAAAGTATGTTGGCTGCTCTGAATTATATTTTTAAATTTCTGGCTGTCAAAGTAAAACTTTGAGATGTAACTCTGATGTCCATTTACGAGAAAACTTTGATGCACTTTGACCGTGTAATACAAGCTTTACAGTGTAATCCATATTTAATTGTACCGAAACCTGACAAAAGTAATAAAACTGTTGTAATGGAAAAAGATGACAATGAAAATAAGATGAACAACATACTGCAAGATCACAATACATACATTACTTTACCGAAGGACCCCACAAAAAAATATCAAAATTTGAATAACAACTTAGTTAAATCATGGAAAGAAAAAATGTTTATTAATACAGATTTAGCTAAAAAATAAATAACTCATTACCACCAAAAATATACGAATTACCTACATTACACAAAGAAAACACACCTTTAAGACCTATAGTTTCATGTACATAGCCCATTTTATCCAAATTTCTAGCAGATACAATTTCAAATATCACTAACAAAACGAATTATAGCATCCAAAATTCTTTTCAATTTAAAAATTTCATAGATAAAATAAATATACTTCATAACACTAAACTAGCTTCATTAGAGGTAACCTCATTGTATACTAATATTCCGACAGATTTGGCTATTAAGTCCATCAAAAAACATTGGAATGAATTACAAGATTTTACTCCACTACCACAAAAACTAGTTCATAAAAGCAATAGAACTAACATTAAATACAACATATTTCCAATACATATAACAACAAATTCTACAAACAAATTTTTGGATGTGCTATGGGTGAACCAATTTCAAATGTAGTAGCCGAACTTGTATTGGAGGACTTAGAAAATGAAATTTTGCCCAATCTAAATTTCAAACCAATATATTATAAAAGATATTATGTTGATGACTGTATAATAGGAATAGCAGAAAACAGAATCAAAGATATTTTAGAAGCCTCTAACAATTATCATTCAAAATTAAAATTCACAATCGAAAACGAAAATAATAACCAAATTAACTTTCTAGATTTAACATTATTCCGACAAGGAAACAGAATTTTAACAAAAATGTATCATAAACCCACAGCATCTAACAGATATTTAAATTTTAATTCTAGCCAACACATTTCTGTCAAAAAAAGTGTTGTCATATCATTATTTGATCGCGTTATTAAATTAACAAGTCCAATATTTAAACATGAAATAATTCTACATACAAAACATATTTTTCAGTTAAATAATTACCCAATGTCTTTCATTAATAACATTTACAAAAAAAGATTACATAAAACCTACAATAGCACCAGACGTCCTAAAATAAATAATGATCCTTCCCTTAAATATGTTGCGCTCCCGTATGTTAATTCCTTGTCTGAAAAATAAACAAAATTCTAATTCCTCATGGAATCAAAGTAGCCCATAAAAATCAAAATAATTTACAATTTTTGTATAGGTACTACACAACTTAAAGATACCACCCCCAAACTGCAACAAACACATGTAATTTACAAGACAACAATTGTGACAAAGTGTACATAGGACAAACTATGCAACATCTTACTGATCGTATTAAGGGCCACAAATATTCAAATAATATAATTGCTCTTAAAAAGCATGTTAATACAGAGAAACATTCGTTTAATTTTAATGAAACTAAAATACTGAACAAAGAACACCGATATAATGCTAGACTGGTGCTAGAAATGATAGAAGTTAAAAAACACAAAAATTCTGTTAACGATAGACAAGATATTGCAAATCTTTCAAATATGTATTTTCCATTAATATAAAATAGAAATAATATTAAATTTACAAATTCTTAATTTAACCATGTATATTAAATATTGCATAGTAACATATGTGCATACAAAATAAAAATTTTTATTGACTTACAAAAAATATCTACTAGGCACATTTTACGCTTTAACGTTTCTTCAATATTTAAAAAATTATAACAATATCACATGCTCACAATGACATAAATTTACACAGTCTAACATGTACACTTAGTACATTTTAACCTCAAATTTTAAGAATAAAACTTTCATTTTAATGTTTTTTACAGAAGAATTAAAAGAAGTACAATCAACCTTTTAAATGTTACTTTACTGACGCAGTACGTTTTTAATAATTTAAGGTAAGCTTTCACCAAATTATATTAAATATACAATAATTTCCTACATATGATTCCATTCTCAATCTTCATACTTGGTATTTAAATTTCATACTTAAGCATTATTGCACCTAAAAAAATAGTATTTAAGAAATATTGTTAAACAATATGTTTAAAATATTGTTTAATCTTCTTTACAGTTTTTTTGATGAAGCTTCATGTTAACATGAAAAATAAATAATTCAATAAAATAAAAGTTTAATTCCACTTCATCGTTTTAATCATTTCCGCAACTACCAAGAAAAAACACAAAATTCATTTAGTGGCACGATACTCTACCACCTTCAAACAGTGTTCATTAAATACGAGAGTCCATAACAATAAACCACATAAGAATATTCAATCTGAACTTAGAATGTTAGAGAAAAATTAGCGTAACACCAACTGTATAATTGTCTTTCAAACACGACTTAATTTTTGTTGACGTTACTGTGACGTGATACCAAATTTTCTTCCACTGGCAGTCCCAAATAAATTACACGATATAACCTACTTTCAGAAATAATGTGGACAGTTCTAGACTTAATTAATATGGACGAAGAAGTTGAGTTATAAAGCGCAACTCTAAGGTTTATTAATGATGGTGGAATCGAGTTTTCCGGAACATTTTCAAGCTACTCCTTACAATCAATCTTCTTTAGCTGACGCGCCGAAGGCTACGTTAGACGAGAGGATGTTTTACAATTGTAGTGTTATATTGGGAGTAGCAGCTAGAATCTCTAAACTGGAATGGAAATTTATTGCTGGTCTTCTAAAATGCACGCTAAAATCTGAGTAAAACCAAGCGTATTAGTAAATAGCGTAGCTAAACTAAATTGGATTATATTCGTGTAATTAATCAAGTTGTATCAAGCTTATTTTTATCTAATTTAAGTGCTTTCGTACATATGTACATACATACATGTAGTTTTGAATAAAATATAGAGACAACGCCTAAATTTTCCGTTCTCCCAGACGTTATTTGCTGGAATCGCTTTACTGCCATAGGACAGCGAAACTGTTTCCTTTAAAGTTTTCAATATTTCCTAACTCGTACAATTCGGTATTTTATGTTGCAGGAAATTGCAATATAAACAGAAAAGAAACAACCGCAAAGCGTACAGCTCGAAAACACATTTGGGCATATGTGTATACGAAAACTTTATATATGTGGTTTTATTTTATGACTGTCTGGCACGTGAATACACGTACAAACATGTTAAACTGTACGTACACTCCCCTACACAAACTAAGTACATATAAAACGTGTATAGATTAATATTGTCTATGAATTTTGCTGAGGGAACGTGGAGATTTTAGAGTTAAAATGTAATGGAATTACTATAAAAAAGTGTAAGTATATCATTCTACAGGGACATGATAGATAAAAGAACTTTTTTTGACACCTGTATATAACAAAATCCATCCTCTTAGAATAAATTATGCAAAACCTAACAGACTGGACGAGAGAAGCCAAATCCTACATAATTAAGCTTAAAGCATTTCAAAATTTTACATATTGACTTTCAGATTGGGGTCCTATTACTCAGAGGAAACAGCCAAATCAGAGAAGGGGTCGGAAATATTTTGTCAAGGAAATTTGCCATCAATTTAGTGAAGAAGGCGCTCAAGAGTATGCTATGATAAAGAGAATCTATTGTGTAAATATATAACTCATGCAACTTTAAGTATAAATCTGAATCTTTGGCATCATGGACAGGTTTAGAATACTTATCTATTGTAGTCACATAATCCAATTAGTGCTAGTGATTTTGATAATGACAATTAATGACAGATGTGGCATCTCCTAATGGACTCCTAATGAAATCTAGATTAATCATTATGGGGCCGACATTCCATGCCATCCCAAGCTGAGTCATCTCAAGAAGCTAAATAACAAAGGAACATGGGAAGGACAACGATTCATCTATTCCCTAAAGACAAATACCATTAAATGCTGTATCGATGGTTCCAAAACTTATAAGGAAACAAGTGTGGGATATTTGGGCCAGTAACCAAATACTCAGACCCAATGGAAACTTACCCCAGCGTCTTTCAAGCAGAGATTAATGCTATTGGAAGATGTGTTCAACTGAATTTTGACAGGAATTATCACCTGATATCCAACTGCACGGCTATTGCAGAAATTCGTGGCAGTTATTTCGACAAAGCTGTCATTGACGAGGAAAGAATATCCTTCTTGAAACCATCACCACTCCTACCGTTTATTAAAGTCCTTAGACTAGATGTGGAGCTATGTATAGCCGTGGCCAAATTCATCCATCGCCTACTGGGCAAATCTATTGGAAAAGTTGAATTACTAGGTTTTTTTATATAAAAAAAACACACGGTTATGTTAAGTTTGCAAAGGTCTGCAGATACCTCCATCCCAAGAACCATTAGAATCAGAAGAAAGGATGTAATACCTACAGTTGTTGAAGTTAAGGTTAAACTGGCTAGGGAATATTATGGCCCTTATGAAATATTGAACATGGACGCAACTAGGTTATAAGTTATGTAGTCACGATTTTTCGTTCTGGATTTTGGTTTCTCTAACAGGGAAGGTACAAGTAGGTGACCAAGAAAATTGTAGTGGGCAATTAGAAATAAGATGATCTATAGAGGCTGTTGTTTGGATGGATGTTTGATTGGATGGATCTGACTGGACTCAAATCGATCTATTTAGCTAAATGCATGAAAATTTTATTAAAGAGATCTCGTGGATTAAGATATGAAAAAAATTGAAGAAGCTTACATTGGTATGGAGCAAGTAAGTGGTAGAACAATCAATTAAACTATATTGAAAGAAAACTGTCCAAAAAGTTAATGATGAAGTTCGATTGAGCGGATTAAAAACAACGAAACTGGTCTAATTTTTATCTCTTTCTGTTTGATTAGTTTAACTAGGATTACTAGCGGGTTGAGTGGGAATTTGGCTGCCAGTTGTTATTGCGACCAATAAATTTTATTGTGAATAATTGTAGCGTCTTATTTCCAATTGATTTCCAAACTTCTGAAGAAGTTTATGTCTGTTCCAGGTGTTTGTAATTTGAACAAAAGCTGCATATATCGCTAACCACCCTAACTATCCTATTGAGGTGATATCTCAGAAGACCGTCACCAGTCGTGGTACTAACGACCCTTTTATGGGCTGAAAATGTGATTTTTTGATTGTCTTAGTTTTGCAACTTTGGACCAGTATGAGATTTTTTGATCGGTCGCCTTTGATAACACCTCAAAATGGTTCAGGTTCAAGGAATCAGGACTGCAAGATCATTTTTTGCAAGACCATTGGCATCCCCTTTGCTCTCACACCACCTATATCGTGGTACCCACATCACAGTAACTGTGTTTCTTTGTGTCAGAGAATTGAGGACGAGTAGACAGACCGAGAATATCCCAAAGATCGCTTCTCTCTGCAGCTACTCTACTAGCTCTCATGCTATAGGAGTGGATGATTCAATTCCATCTGATTTGCAAAAGGGTCGTACAGATTTCAAGCACTTCTCTTCACTGCAGTCTATCGATCCAATATTCTTAACCATTTTATCATTAATACAAGAATTGTTTTAGGTGTCACGGCCTTGATCTCCTCTGGCATTAGAATTGCGTTTTCTAACCAGAAGATTTCAATAATGAGTTTGCAAAATCCACCTATAATCTTGATCTGATTTTTCTTTGCTGTTTCCATTTCCTCCTTTGTACAATGAATCAGATTGTTGATCCTATTGGACGAGAATTTTATCAATTCCTTCTATCAATTGCTTTACATAGTTTGTACGGATATTGTTCTACGAGAAAAGGCTCTTTTCTCTAAATTCTATTGTTAGACGTCTCTTCTAAGTTGCTTTTTTAATATGTCCATCAAAAGTTCTGTCCCCACCGAAATGCATATTGCTTTTTTGGTTTGTAAGTTCATCTGTATCACGTTCTGTAATAGGAATGCCTTCTTATTTCTCGTCAGGTGCACAAACAACATGTACAGGGTGGCCAGCTAAGAATGCAAAGTGTTGTATCTCGTAAACTATTCGTCCGAGAGACTTGCGGAAAAAAACTATTATTAAAGTGGACAAAAGAGGACCGTGGAAAATATTGTCAGATTTCCAAGATGGCCGCCAGAGGGCGTAACCGTCATTTTAAATTTTTAAAGTGATTTTTCACTGAAATTTACCTAGTAAATGTTACAAAAAATATGTGTCTTTTAAAGCTAAGCTTTACTCGAGCAATTTTTGTTTAAAACTTTTTGACGTACCTATTAAAATAAAGTGGTGGGGGGTAATGTCACATCGCGGAAATGTGAGAATATTTTCCACGGTCTTCTTTTGTCCACTTTAGTAATATATTTTTTTCCGCAAGTCGCTCGGACGAATAGTTTAGGAGATACAGTGCTTTGCATTCTTAGCTGGCCAGCCTGTACATATGTATGTTGGCGCACATTGGTAAATGCATATTTTTAGACAGAATCATTACACAAATATTGAGAATCATTAATAAAGAAGCACGATTTCAATAACTCTTTAAGTAGAGTATTTTGAGCAAACTTTAGTAGTTGCTAAAGTAAGAATGCTATGAGGTAGAGAACTGCTTCAATAATAAAATTAAATAAAGCTTCGTAGGCAAATATCGCGCTCACGTCTGAAGGCGAATGTTTGCTCGTTTATTGGTTGCCATTAGCAACTGGTGTTTTTATGATTCAATCGTTCCATAAGCAATAAAGTGACAGATCTGCTTTAAACATCAATTTTGACTTGTCAAACTCAAGCACAAGCACAATTAATTTTAGTAATTTTCGAGGAAAACCTTTTTCATTATAATAGTTAATAAACGTTTCAGCGAGTCAGTTGGTACAAAGCGAGCATTTAAAATGTAATTAACTCTTTTAGAAATCTCTGCCAATTATTAAAATATTTCCGTTCACTCCGGTTATATACCTACCAAAATTTTCTCTTACGTAAACGTAGATCAGACGTAGATCTAACACATGAACAACAAAATTGATATTGCGCTCGTAGTGTAGTTTCCAATTTAAAGACAAATACGCGTTCAATGCGCCACCGACGCGACGGCGGAACTTTTTACGTTACATCATCAAAATTGCGGTTGAACAGGACGTGGAAAATGAAACCGACGCGATACCTCCACCTCTTTATTTCGGAGTTTTGCCGCAAAGTACTCTCCTCATTTAACGGCCGCAGAGATATATCCGCGGTTTATGTGCATTTTTATCGACATATCTGTCGTAAATATCGCGCCTACGCTCTAATCTGACGTTTCGTTCGACTAGACTCCGTATGACAGATATAATAATTTGCACGGAAGAGGATAGATAATACTAGGGATATACAGCAGGTATGACTGTATGTCTGTGGGCATTCAATACTTAAATCCGGTTGAGATTGATGGCGTGGGAGTTACGCCTTTTACCAGGTTTCAATGCCTTTAGAAAGTTAAATTGGTGTGTATACTGTTCAGGATAAAATAGTTCGTCTAGAGGAATAAAAGGAACAGGTGGGATGACTATAATGTAAATCTATCGATTTAGTTGCATATTTCTTATTTGTTTCAGGACTGTGAAATAAATAGAAAAACATTACATATATGCTGGGCTTAATATAATGTTGTAGGTGTTTTAGAGGAATTATAATTAATATTTTATTATTATTATTATTATTTTATTTAATACACACACGTCTCTTAAAACCGCTACCTTCAAGAAACAACGCCGGTAACTAAGCGATAAAAATTAATCCGATATTTCTGAGAAGGATAAGTAATATTTTCGTTCTTTCTCACATTTTTGGAAGGCGTGCCTAGGTGGCAGAACGATCGCTACATGGCGGAAAAGCTGTGTAATTTGAAATAGTTTCGTATATACAGAGTGCTCGGATACTTGTCTTACAAAATTGAAATACTAGTTGTATATAACATAGGAAACAGAATAAAACCAAAAAAAATAAAAAAAAATATTAGCAAATGCATAAAAAAATTATTTTAAAAATCAGCAAATGTTTTTAGGTGAGCCTTTACTCGTTAAAAGTGAATAACCAATCTTTATGATATCGTCAGCAGTACGATAGCACTAAAAGAAATCAATATTATTGAGGTAGGTCATTGAGGAATTCGACTTTCTGCTGAGCTACACATTAATCCCTATAAATGCACAGCTCTGGATTATTCGATCTCGCTTGCTACTTCAACATCATTAGTCTATCAGTTTGCAGTGGTTAATGCATTGTGCTTCCTCGCCAGTATTTTTATTCGTTTACCGTATAACTACTTACATTAATTTACAGTTAATAGTTCCGTTAAATGTATTTGTATAAGAATTTATGAGTATTTTCAGTTTCTTACTTAATGTCGTGTGACTTTTGTTTAACCTTTGTAAAAATGCCTTATCATTATACAAACAACGAGTTAAGTGATATGGTTCTTACATATGGAGAATGTAGACAAAACGCAAGAGCTGCTCGTCGACGATACGCCAATTTATTTCCTAATCGCCAGTTGCCAGCATCAACCACATTCACAAACGTAGTACAACGATTGCGAGATACCGGAAGCGTCAAACTTCAGCAAGGACGTGGCGGTGGTAATCAAAGGAATGTAGACGCAGAAGAGGAAATTTTGAATATGGTAGAAGATGACCCATCTGTGAGCACTAGGCAAATTGCGCGTACAGTAAATTTAGCGCGGTCTACCGTGTGGCAAACTTTAAGAGAAAATCAACTTCACCCCTTTCATATTCAGCGTGCGCATAATCTTTCGGAAGACGACTACCCTCATCGAGTGCGTTTTTGTCAGTGGTTAGTCGACCAAAATGCGGACAATCCCAACTTTTTAGGTAAAATTCTATTTACGGACGAAGAAAATTTTCACATCAAGGCATAATAAATATTCACAACAGACATGTGTGGGCAATAGAAAACCCTCATGCGATATGTCGTACTGGTCATCAGCGACGATTTTCCATAAATTTGTGGTGCGGTCTAATAAACAATTTTATCATTGGCCCTTTCTTATTACCGGCTCGTTTGAACGGGGAAAGTTATCTAAACTTTTTGGTAAATAAACTGCAACCACTTCTAGAAGATGTGCCATTAGACATTCGCCAACAAATGTATTTTATGCACGATGGAGCTCCGCCGCACTTTAGACGAGATGTGCGGCATTATCTAGATAACACTTTCGGTGATTTTTGGATTGGTCGTGGAGGACCGGTACCTTGGCCACCTCGTTCTCCGGACCTAAATCCATTAGATTTCTTTTTTTGGGAACATTTGAAAGACTGGGTTTACAACAGAGAAGTAAATAATATCGATGACTTGAGAAATAATATTTACGAATTTATTGCGCGAATTCGTGAACAGGACGTGTTACCACTAGTGTGTGATTCATTGTTGCGGCGCGCTCATTTATGCATACGTGTCGGCGGTAGCAACTTCGAACTTTAGCATTAACTTTCAGGACCGCTCGATTGGTCCTGAAAACATCAGACTCTCAGGTAGTGTTTCTAAAAAATTTTATAAATTTTTTTTCCATCATTCGTTTTCTTAGCTCGGTTGGTGACTATTTTTATTTTTTGTAAGAGAAGTATCCGAGCACCCTGTATATTTATGGTCCAATTGATTTTATTAGATTAGTTTTTGCGTTCTGTCTGTAATAAAGTCAATTGGAACTTTTTAATTTGTATGTCATATTACATAAAATACTACCCTAGTACTAACAAGAGTAATCTGTGAATAAAACAAAAATTGCAAGATCGTAACATTTTAATGATAGAATTTGAAACGCACAATTACCGAAATATAATTTTATTTAGGATTAAGAACCACAATAAAAACTCAGTACATATATCAAACTTTTTTTGAATCAAAAACAATAAATTTACTCCATAAATTTAACGATTTAACTTACATAATTTATCGTCCGGCAATTTCATATACAGGGTGTTCTCGCATACTTGAAAAAAAATTAAACATTATGTATACTTACGTAAGTTAGTGAGATTCCATCGCAAAATAAGAAATTGTAGTCACTTGTATTTTTTTGAAAAATAGTCAACATTTTCAGGACGGACAGTATCACAACAATTGCTCGAAATTTCCACCATACACTTGTATACATAACGCCGTATAAGTGAATCACGTACAAATGGAATAACATTTTGTTCCCGCATGTTATTTGTTTCCGCAATGATTCGTTCCCTTAATTGTTCGATATCATGAACCTCGGTACGATAGACACGCTGTTTCAAACAACCCCGCAGAAAGAACTCAACTGGATTTAAGTCAGGGGAACGGGCCGGCCACCGTACAGGCCCTTCACGCCCTATCCAGCGATCTGCGAAGACATTATTTAAATGTTCACGTACGACTCGGACAAAATGTACCGGTGAACCATCATGTTGATACCACATTCTAGCTCTAACATTAAGAGGAATATCTTCGAGTAACTCTGGCAGAGTATCATTTAGAAAATTTAAATACGCCTGTCCATTGACGCGGTGTGGTAAGGAAAAAGGTCCGACAATGAAATCATTAATTAATCCCACCCCAACATTAAGCGAGAACCGCCGATGATGGTGTGCATGTCGAAGTAAATGTCGGTTTTCAAACTGCCATTCGTGTGCATTATGATAATTAAAGGCACCATTGCGCGTAAAAGTTGTTTCATCGGAAAATAAAACATTACCCACAAAGTTTGCATTTTGTTCATGTCTTTCACCTAACCACTCGCAAAACGCGACTCTGGCGGCGTAGTCTGCCGGTAATAAACTGTGCACGCGTTGGTAATGATAAGGATACAACTGATTTTCGCGTAACGTTCTCCAGGCAACGGAATTGGAGACATGGACGAGTCTAGCAAGCTTCCTTGGGCTAAGTGTAGGGTTATTGTCAAATGCTTCCACAATTTCTTCCTCGGCATTTATTATTCGCGCACTTCTACCTGGACCTTCCGGTCCTCGAGGTTGGATTCGGCCTGTGTGTCGCAATCGTTGAACAACTCCTACAAAAGTCGCGAGCCCGGGCAAACGTCTATTTGGAAATAATCGCATGTATCTTCTACGGGCGCGTGCACTATTCTGTTCACACTCTCCGTAAATTAACAACATGTCTACCAGTTCACGATTAGGAAAAGCCATGATCATAAAAAACAATAACTTTCTTCAAGTAAGGCCAACAATGTTAAAAGTTACGAACGAAAATACGAACTTTAACCATGCGCTGACAAAATAATACTACGACACATAGCCGATTTAATTGAGATGTGCATTTTCAGCATTCTTAAATGTAAACAGTATCAGATGTTGCCAGTTACCTACACAGACCCTTTATCCAACATACGGCAACTTTGCCCATTTGTTGACAAATATCGGTTGATAAGGTTTGAGGAGCTCATGTGGTGCATTTTTTGTTCCGTACATACCGAACGAAAAACATTTGCCCAAAACTTTACTATTTTTTTTCTCGCTTATACAACTTTTGCAAAAATTTCTTTTTTAAAAAATATTCTACATATCAAGATTCGACGGTTAAAATTTTTGGAATATTTCTGGTTTTATCCATATTATCACCCTCCTGTTGTTTTTCTT
>ML217398.1:0-11652 GCA_004785975.1 Popillia japonica
GGCAACATGGTAAACATCGACTTGACGATGGAGATAGAAGAAGACGGTACCTTACTCTTCTCAGACGTCTTAGTGCAACACACCGACAACAGTAGATTGGGCCACAGTTTATGTATATCGTAAGAAGACAAACACAGATAAGTACCTGCATGCAATACCTTACCACCATCCACAGCAGAATAGGTTCCTCAAATACCGAAAACAGAATAACAACCAGGACCGACGAGAACCAGCAGGATACGCATACCTGCCGTACATAACCGGAACCACTGATAGAGTTAAAAGGACCTTAGAGACAAAAATGGCAGGAAGCCTAGCGCAAAAAGTTAATAGAACCTGCTAAAGGTGTGGGATTTTTTTCTTGCAAGAAATGGGACAGCATTTAAAGCAAATGCGAACAAAATTGAATGAAGCGGATGTGACAGACAATGATAGTGTGTCTTAGGTGAAAGCCAAAAGTGTAGTTTAGAAGCAAGGAAGCAAACTAATCATTACTTCAACAGTTGTCAAACCTTTCAAAATTGATCAAATGTTTAAGATCTTTCTGGGTCTTCATCAGTTGGACCAACTCTCCTGACCATAATCAAAATCAGCTCCTAAAAGCTTTCAGAATTTCTACAAGCATAGGAAGTAGTAATTGTTGATAATGGAAAAGCTTTAAATGGCAAGTTACACCTCCATGTAGAACAGGAGATGCTGGAATTAATGTACCAGTCAATGAAAAAATTCCAAAATCCTTTTATGAATACTATTGTAACAACGACATTCATCCATGTTGAAAGGTAACGTTGCCAATACTAATGACATTGCGTGTAGCAACTGGAGAATTAGTTATGCTACCTGAAGGAACAGACTTGCGTCTAGACATTCATAAGTATTACCTGCTAGTAGGTATATACCTACCCAGTCTATTTAACAGGATGTAATGTTTAGAATGAAGATAATGATTGAATTTAGTTCCAAACTAGATCTTTATTGAAAGATAGGGACAGGTAAGTAGTACTTGTGATCCTCGCTAGCTAAGTACTTCAAGGTTCCAGTCACTATAGGCACCATTTGCTGGGTCCCCTCTTAGTGGGTAGTGGCATGGGGGTTAACCTAGAGCGTGGTTTAGGAATTCGCGTCTGGATTTGAATTTGCTTGAGCCGCACTGTTAGCTAGCCATAGTTCGTCGAGGGTACCTCGGGAGGGGCAAGTAGGACACTGAAGAAGGTGCCCCATACCCTAAAGAGAGTTGAAGTTGCATCTGTTGTCATTTCTGACTGAGCCTCTCTTAGTGGATAGTGGAAGGGGGGTTCACATAGAGCGTGGCTTACGAATCGGCAGCTGAATTTTGAGTCTGCTTGGGCCGCACTCTTGCCCAAATATTAAATGACGAATTTCAAGGATTAAGAATAAGTACTTAAAGGTCAGAACTTTACTTTTATTTTTTCGTATCCGGAATCTACAGTTGGTTAGCTCAGAATTGGGCTACGTCCAATGCTTCTTGTTCAGCTAGCCATAGTGCGAAGCCAGGCAAGGCACTGAAGAAGGTGTTCTATGTCCAAAGGAGTGCCAAAGTCGCATTTCATCGTCATTTCTGTCCAGAAAAGCCCATTTGATTAGGCTCGATTGTACTTGAGCCACACCAATTCTGATGAGGTTAAGCATTCTCCAGGTTGTCCAGTCACTAGAAACACCGTTTGGTGGGTCTTCTCTTCATGGGTAGTGAGTAGCGTGGCTTTGGAATCGGCGTCTGGATATGAGTCTGATTGGGTAACACTCTTGGCCAAATATTGAGTGACAAACATCAAAGGTTTGTTTCAGCTTCTTGGTATGTTGATGGGCATTTTCTGCGTTAGTCGGAGCTTGTGAAGCCTAAGATCCTGTGAAGCAGAAGTTCTGACCATGGTAGGTTTGGCACCCTATTTGCTATTGGTCAGCTTCCTGGTAAGAGAATTTCGTGCTTCTAATTTTTGGAGTTTTTTCGCAATGATATTTGTTGGTCAATGTTTTGTCCACCACGACTGGAAGTGGCGTTCTGTGGCAACTGACATTAAGCCTTTCAATTGTGTTTTCGGCATCGCGAATACCGCCCTAAAGCGACTACCGCCGAATGCCATCGATGCCCTGGTCAACATCATCAGTGCCATGCTGAGTCTAAGAACCTTCCCGTCTATCTGGAAGAGAGCCGATGTCGTTTTCCTCGCGAACCCTCGCAAAGATCCGCATATTCCCTCCAGTTACAGACCCATAAGCCTGCTATCTAATCTCTCGAAGATAGCAGACGCAGTTATACTAGACAGGCTTCCCGATGCTGTTAGCGGAGCAAACATTCTCCCTGACGAGCAACTTGGCTTTCGTCAAGGTCTATCAACCGACTTCCAGCTGCCTCGGCTCACGGAGGAGGTGCGGGATGCTCTTGAGCGGCGGCATTCGACTACTCACATGCTTTTGACTCGGTGTCGCAAAATGGACTGCTCTACAAGATGAGTAGTTTTGGCATCAATCCGGACCTGGTGGTCTTGATCCAGACCTACCTCCCCGGTAGGACATTCCGCGTTAAGCGCCTTGGCGTGTTCTCCGCCAACAGGCCAGGGGGAGCTGACCCCCCGTAGGGCTCACTTCAGGGCCCTGAATTGTTCATTTTGTATACTTCCGACATCCCCCGACTACCACATACGAAACCGGCGATCTACGCCGATGACACGGCCCTACTTAGGTCATGGAGCAATGACATGGTCGTATGACGCCGCTTACAGTGGTCCGTCGACCAAATTGTTGAACGGTCCCATCAACGGCGGGTCCAAGTGCGAAGCAATTCGGTTCTCGAGGAAGATTAACCCGCTCCCTACAGCAATCACCGTCGAGGGCCAGCGCCTTGGGCTCGTCCTTGATTCGAAGTTGATTTTCAGACAGCATTTCACCGAGATTGTTTGTAAATTCCTTCGCGCGAGGTCTGTCCTGTATCCGCTCCTGTGCTACAAGAGCTCCTTGAGCCTAAAACTGAAGCTAATGATTTATGTCACATTTCTCCGACCGATACTCACGTACGGTGCCCTATCCTGGTCCAATGCCAGCCAATCTCAAATCAAACGACTCAACATCGTTCAAAACAGGGTGCTCCGAATGATTACCGGGGCACCCTGGTTCGTTACAAACGCCCAGATCCCTAGGGATCTGGAAGTTGCCACACTCGACGATTACACTCTGGCACTGGCCAGAAGAACCCTTGAGAGGGCCTCTCGGTCGGAGAATCCACTTATTCAACACCTGGGTGAGCTGGACCCGGACAGACCTCCGCCACAAGGCGAATTTTGGAGGACCTTTGAATCACACTGTCACCCCATGAAGAACTAGGAGCCTCACATCTCTAGCGGCCAGAACCGCGCAACAATTTTAAGAGACAAAAAGGGGTAAGGAACAAATAGCCCAACCTGAGCCAAATCGAAGACCTCGTGAATTGTGTTTTAATTGACCACAAAATAGAAAAAAATATCAAAAAAGGAAAGGATTTATTATAAACGTTCACATTTCCTTGTATCTTGAATCGTCCAAGGCGAGAAGCGATTTATATACTAAAATCTTCCCTCATCAGCAATTACATCGTCCCAAGTAATTGATATTACCGCTTAAACGGCCAAGCAAAGCGATTCCCATTATGTCCTGAGCAACATCAGAGCTAAGGGCTAATCTGTTTCGCCACCCCCGGTTATTCGGCGTTTCGTTTACGAAATATTACGCTTTTGAAGCAATAAAACGCGAGCCATATATACATAACCGGAACCGTAATTGTAGCCGGGACTTGTCCTTTTTTCACGGGTTACCTACGAGCGAAGGAAGGAGACGTGAGATACGGTGTAACGAGTAATCCGATGGAAAAGACGGAGAACGACTTGAAATGAAATAAAAGAGCAATTAGCGCTAGCGCGTAGTATTTAACAAATACGATGCTTCGTTCTGTGTAAAAGCGTATTTATATTTCCATGTATGAAAAAGCTCCGTATTTAAAAATGAAAGCTCGTCGTACTTATTTAAACATCAATATAATACGAGTGTTTTTATGCGTATATCGTCTGTATTATTATTATTCTACAGTAATAGGGCGTAGAGGTTTTAGGCATGGAATTTTATATTAATTGTTCTTTATATCATTAATCATGTCATCGGTGTATTTAAATAGAAATAAAAAAACACACAATCAATATGAAGTACGTATATGTATATGTATGTACGTTAAAAAACGAACTGCATGAGTGGTAAGCATGAATAGGAACCTAATACAAATATTAATTAAGAGTCAACACGTTTTTCCCCTCCATTTCGTAATTATATGTAAATATATGTTTCCCTATAAAATATATGCTCACACTTTTATTACAAACATGATATATGGTTTTCTGGAGCTATTATTTTTCTACTTCGTACGTAGGTTTAATGGTATACAAGTAGGAAGACAATTAGTAGTGCCCTTTTACGCGTATTATATGCAAACCGCACAAAGAAACACTTGAGAGTATGTATGCATATCAAAACTGATAACACAGGAAATTAGAATTCTAAATACTACGAAAATTCAACTAAAAACAATTAAAAAAAACACCTGTTTGAGAGATTACATAATATAACCGCAAAAACTGCTTTATCTAAGCACCCAAAAGAAACACGACATAACTTAAATTTTGAAATGCCCATTGTAGGACAGACATTGAATATCTAAATATTATTTCTAATAGTTTTTACAGTTTTTTTTCCTAATCTACAAATAAACTTTGACAAAAAATACATTGATATAAAGATCATTGATCTAATCGTTATCTTTAAAGTACAATTTTTTTATTATATATTTTAGTTTGTTCATGAGATTGTAAACACATGCCTATATATCAATGATTTTTTTTGGCTTTAGATTATTTGGTTGACAAGCATTGCTTCCTGTTTTTTTTTAATTATTTGACACAGATTAATTGCCAATTTCTTTCAATGAAGAAGTATTACAAAAACATAATTTATTTAGGTTCTGGAATAAATTTATTTTTATTTCAATTGTGTTTTAATTGACCTAAACGTGGAATAAACATTTGGAAATTAAAAGAAGCAATATTTTATTGTTGTTGTTGTTGTGCTAGTTGCAGTGGCTTCTTAAGCTGTATTGCTCGTGTGTAAAACCGCTGCAACACTAACTGTGTCATTTAATGTGTACAAATATTTTCAATTGCTTTGTTGCAAAACTATCACGCCCTCTATAAAGCTGAGCCGTTAAACATTTTGCATATCAAAACTGATAACACAGGAAATTAGAATTGTAAATAGTATGAAAATTCAACTAAAAAAAATTTTAAAAACACCTCTCTAATCATTAAGACATTACATAATATAACCGCGAAAACTGCTTTATCTAAGCACTCAAAGGAAAGACGACATAACTTAAATTTTGAAACGCCCATTGTAGAACAGATATTGAAAAGGTAAATATTACTTCTAATAATTTTTACATTTTTTTCCCTAATCTACAACCAAAATTGTTATAGGTAGTTTTCCAAAAAATACATTGATATAAAGATCATTGACCTAATCGTTATCTTTAAAATACAATTTTTATATATTTTAGTTTGTTCATGAGATTGTAAACACAAGCCTATATATCAATGATTTTTTTTGGCTTTAGATTATTTGGTTGACAACCATTGCTTCCTGTTTTTTTTTTTAATTATTTGACACAAATTAATTGCCAATTTCTTTCAATGAAGAAGTATCATTACAAAAACCCAATTTATTTAGGTTCTAGAATAAATTTATTTTTATTTCAATTGTGTTTTAATTGACCTAAACGTAGAATAAACATTTGGAAATTAAAACAAGCAATATTTTATTGTTGTTGCTGCTGTGCTAGTTGCAGTAGCTTCTTAAGCTGTATTGCTCGTGTGTGAAACCGCTGCAACAGTAGCTGTGTCATGTAATGTGTGCAAATACTTTCAATTGCTTTGTTACAAAACTATCACGCCCTCTATAAAGCTGAGCCGTTAAACATTTTGCTCCCAATAGCAAATGTTTGATTGAGAAAAATGTCATAGTCGTCTCAAAGAAGCGACCCTTCAGAGTGCAGCGAGTGGTAGGTAGCCGGCTAATCACTGCGACGATCAACCTGTCTTCCTTATAACAATAATGTTAATATTCGAAATATCTTCTAGAAAATATCTAGAAGTAAGAATTTCGAAAAGTTTTAAGCGGTACCCGAATATAAGGTCGAAAGTACAAAATACAGAAGTAAGAATGCTGACAATGAGAAGAAGAAAGAAGAAGTAATGTGAATAAGAAGAAGCAAATGTGTCCATTGATGATAGTGAGGATTATAATTATATCGAAAATTTTTGATTCAATTTTCGACCAATCAAAATTAAACCTTCTATGTCACATGTATCAGGATATCCAATCAACATTTGATTATACTGATAACTACTATCAGTTTTTCCGTTTCTTCGCTGGTAAATGTCTTTAACAAACCTATACAAAAATATTCTATTCTCTGACCCTCAATAAGTAAACAAACAATACCATTCTTTCGATGTGAACACACTTTATAAGTCAACTACAATATACGGCCACTGATTCAATCATTATCTGATAAATGGAAGACTGGTTTAAACAGCAAATTATCTAGTTAGAAGAAGTGTCACCGTCACTTCAGCAGATTTTCGCGACCATTGGTGACTGAGTTGAAGTCTTGCAGGTGTAGTGGAAGAAAACTTGTCAGTTGATGATTCACTAATTCTGCTGTCACCTTCTTCAGAATGATTTTTTTTCTTCGTTTATAAAAACTGTCAATCTTGACTTCCTGAAGAAGTTGACAGTACGATCGGTGAGACGTCAAATAAAAACTTGTCTACACTAACACGAGAAAGACTTAACACAACATATTGCGTACTTGTTGACAGTACTTGTGTGACATAAGTAAGTAGATACCAAGGCTGCTGTAGGCTATGTAGCCTGCCATACAAGAGAAAGTGGATTAAAATGCTGGATACTATTTTAAATTCTATCTCGTCAAATTTTCTGCCGGTAACATCTCAAAACCGTTATCTCACCAGCTAGAGAATATTTACTTCAGTTAGTTTCTTTTTTTTATTGAAGCTTAACAGTGACAAAATTGTCATAACTACTATTCGTCAAAAAAAAATTAAACTAGTTTCTAGTCTTGAAACTAAAATTACTCAACTCAAATTAGTCCCTAATCCAACTCTAAACTACATAATTGGTTTCAAAATTATCTAAGAAGCATCTTTTAAAACGAATTCTAAAACAAAATGAGCTACTTTTTAAATGAAATGCTTCATGGTCAGAAGTATTGTGAGGATACTACGTCTGTTTTTATAATAATTGTCTCAGTAGTTTAATCAATTCTGACATTCTTTATGAATTTGCTAAGGTATCCAACTATATTTAGTAGGCGCTAAAGCTAAGCAAACGGATAGCCTGAAGAAACAGCAACATCTTCCCCATGGGGTTGAAAATGTTAAATATTTTGGAGTTCCTTCACTTACTTCCAGAGATCTTCTTGATACCACGCTTGTAACAATTTTTTTCTGTGTTTCTTAACGGATAGTACAATCCATGTCACTTTTCCATTTTGTTTTACTATTTACATAACACTTGCAACTAGTGTTAGTTCCTTTCCTAGCTTGACAACTCCCAGATCCACTATGGATTTCAAAACTGTTTGGCAGTTTCTTTTACAAAATATCATGATCAGAGAATTCTGATTTAGTTCGTGTTCTTATGATCAAATCCATATTTCATTCCACGTAGGCTGTAGTCTACTCTTTTCATTTAAGTAGGTTTGTTTCGTTTTTAGTGGCTAGCAGTGTTGGCTGGAGCTGTTTTACCAGTCTATATGATTATTAGTGTGAGTTGTCATATCTAACAGTTTACTGTGCTGCCAAAGAAGCTGCGATCACTTTTTGGACAGTTTCTGCAAGCCCATTAAACGATTTGATAAGTGTTCAGCCAGTTTGGCTGCTCTTGGCCTTTTTGCCGGATAATATACTTAGCTCACAGAATGAGCATTTAGTTGTTGAGCTTCGATGGACTGATTTGGTCCGGCCTGGCCGAATTTTGTCACCTTAAGTACCTAGAATCTACAAAAATATTTCGGATTTAGTATTTGAAGAAGGTTCTACGTAAATTTCAAATAGAGAAACGACCAAATTCGGTTGCAAGTTCGGTTTGTGGTCGAAGCCACTGGAACAATTATTAATACCAATTCTGCAGCTTTTGGTCAAAGGTACCTACCCTTGAAAGGGTTTGTAGACCTTATCTGTCATCTTATAGGTGCTTCCTAGATAGTTCTAGTTAGTCTGGTCGGCTAACCATTAGAAGTCTAACTCCAAAAATATCATTGAAGTGAAAATTCACAGAAAATTATCTTACAATTTTTTTTATAAATAGAAGGAATTAGTGTAGGGCTGCTGATATACATACATATCTATATGTATATATGTATTAGCGTGGGAAATACGACAATACTATCCATTCTAATCGTCTGTCAATTGTTAGCGTTATTCAGCTATTGTGCCTGCCATTATGAATGATCAATTTTTTCTGCAAACAAACAAAATAATGTTTACGTTGTACTCTATACGCTACTGTACAAATGTATAAAATGTTATAAACTCACATGTATGTATGTATGTAGATGTCAAGACCGGACAACAGCGTATTGTTATCCGGCAAAAAGAATACCCACCTCCCCTTTCCTCTTACTAACCCGGCGTAATAGCCATTATTAATTTTAATTAGTTAGCCGTTTTGATTGACATTTGTCCGCTAATATTTATATAATACTCGGTTTTAACGAGCGTTGCAACAAAAGAATGGGAAGTTAAACATATCTATGTATTTACTCGCATTTCATAGCGTTATTGTGTGTTATAAAATGTATTGTTGTTTAGAGAAGTGTGTAGTTACGCAAGGTAAGCACCGGTGAAAAAAAAACGAGGTTTCTGGACGTATATTTGTACGTATGTATTAAAAAAAACTGGATAATAAATAATGAGTGTAACAGAAACGTGTGGACACACGATTATAATGTATTGGTTGCGGACTAACAACGACTAAAACTAGGATGTTAATTGAGGAAATTGTTAGGATGTTAATTTTAATGGTGTTTGATGTAAACAGATGTGTAGGTTATGTATAGGAATAATGATTGTGAACATAATATGTTATAGCTTAATTATACACATGTGATATTCATTTAGAAATATCTTTTGATAAATAAATTCTTACACTGAGTATAACGTGTACAGAAAATACAAATTAGAAATGGACTATAACATACAAAATTTTCCAAAAAACTAACTAGAACCCGTGTTTAGGGATTCATATGACGAAAATCCTTTCCAAAGTAATTATACTAGCGTTAAAAACTATATACAGGATGTCTACCGAATAGTCTATGAAAATAAAAGAGGTTAAAGCTAATGACATGGAAGCGTGCATCAGAAGCTCGTGGTAGTAACTGCGGACATTACTACTGTAAGTTTTTGTCCTGTTTCTCATCAAACAGTCCTCTTCAAGACTACCACGAATTATTTGAAAAGAAAAAAACTATTAACTACGAACGCGATCTCAAATAGGAAATTATTAATTACCAGATCATTAGGTAATAATATGTCGTTGTACTTTAATATTGAAAGTTTCTGTAATGAAAAAAACAAAAACACTTGATTTCTATGAAAAGAAAACAGGTCGAAATGAATAAAATCTGTAGTAAATGGGTGACCTTATTATAAATAGAATATTAGTGAAAAGACCACACCTGCAATTCATAGAGCGGCAATGCTGCTTCGTAAACAATTGCATTTATAAAGTACAATAAACATTTATTTACATTAAATTTGATAAAAAATATCAAGCAGCGTCCCTTTTTTCTTGTACACACGTGTCAGGCCCGGATTCAACAAAATTTATTTAACAAAATTTGGTAATAATTAAAGGAATTCTTATTTTAATATATGATCGTAATTTGTTTGGATTTACCTTTCTTGTGATATTAGTTTTATACTGTTTATTTTACCGACACTATTCATTTGACACCCTGTAGCAACGATCTATGTACAGTAACACCAACACATCATGGTAGACATATCAGCAATATTACCATTAAAATCGTTTAGATTATTCCAATATGTAATGTATTTTTTGGGGCAGTCATTCAAGTTAGACACTCTGTGTAAATCGGTTACTATATAGATGATTCGTACATTATAGACACAATATCAGACCAAGCTGTTTGAGGTCGATGACCTCATGAATTGATGTCCAAAACGCTTATTTTGGTCTGGGGTAGGACAATTAGGACGAGACAAGGTATCTGCAAGAACATTTCGTTTACCAGGTATATAATCAATCTTCAAATTTTAACCTTGGATTTGCAAAGCCCAACGAGCCAATCTTCCAGTTGGTGATTTTAAGGTCATTAGCCACTCTAAAGGTTGGTGATCTGACGTCACAGTGACTGTAGAACCTTCTATATATCTTCTGAACTTATCTAACGCCCACACAACAGCTAGAGCTTCCCGTTCTGTTGTCGAATAATTCTTTTCTTCAGGTCTCAAAAGACGACTGGCATACTCAATAGGGTGTTCGTCTTCTCCTTCACCTTGAATTAATACCGCGCCAAGGGCATAACTGCTGGTATCAGTTCTCACGATGTCTGGCTTTGTATGATCAATCTGTCGCAAAATTGGAGTTGTGATTAACAATTACAACAATTCTTTTAATGTATCAAACGACTTTTGCTGAACTGGACCCCAATCCCACTTTGCATTCTTCTTTATCAAATCACTCAATGGACGGGACACATCGGCAAAATGAGGTACGAATCGCCTATACTATGAACATGTCTATAAGAAACTTAACACTTGAGTTAGGTTTCGAGGTGCAGCTAGGGAGCATCTCCTGGAGCAGATTTTCAAACCAGCTTAGCTTGTTTTAAAATCTTGAAGATTGCTTCGCTGTTTAGCTATGTACTTAGCAGAGATTGATATAGTTTGCTTATCTGGCTGAAGATGGTTTTTAAAGCAGCCTAACTGGTTTTAAGAGTAGATCATTCTATTTTCGAATTTATTTAAAAAGCATCTCATCTGGTTGGGAATCAGTTTTAAAAGAAGTAGATTTTGAAACCAATTATTAAGCTAAGAGCTGAGTTATAGACTAACTTAGCTAATTCAATTCATCTGTTGGGGAGCCGACTTTGAGATACTATATAGCATGATAGTCAAAAGAACTGAAATAGAATTATGCTGAGTACAAGACTAATCAGACCTAGCATAAGAACGTCGCATGTAATCTTTTCTGGGCAACTTTATAGAGAAGACTGAAGAAGCAGCTGTAGATCATGGTGTGGTCGCTACCACCTATAATGTAGTGCTATTAGTGCATCAAAAAATGTTCAGCAATAGTTTCAATTTTCTTGGCGATTCTATACTAATTGAAGTGGTGGTGGGTTTTGAAGTATATGGACTTTAAGACTAAAGAAATAGTCATTGATCATGGTATAGTGGCTGTCACCTGTAATGTAGTGCAAGTGTAGCATCAAAAATGTTTTGAAATAGCTTCAGCCTTCTTGGCAGCTCAATACCAATCGAGGTGGTGACAGGTTTTGTAAAAGAT
>SMLS01060014.1:0-21929 GCA_004785975.1 Popillia japonica
CACATTCGTCTCAACCTGCAAGTTATAGAAATTATCAAGAACCACATTCGCCACCTGAAAAACAAGCAGAGCAGGAAATCACGCCTACAAAAGCTTTCGACCAAATATCTCCCGCGCCCAAAATAACGCCAGATATGAGAAAAGTTAGAGCCAATTTGGGGGGCCTCTTATCTTCACTAGACTACATCGAAAAAAGGAAACAAGCGGAAGCAAAGAGAAAGAAACTGTCTGCGACGCCGAAAACAATAAAGAACCGTAAATCTTTGCAAAAGGCTAAAACATTCAGACACAAGTCTTCTTCTACACAGTACCAGGATGTGATTTTAGATGATTTATCTAGTGTGGAGGAAAATTTTAGCAATACTGAAAATGAATGTGTTGGATCCATGCAATTATCGGCAAACGAAGAAAAAAGATGACTGGATTAAATGTATTTTGTGTTCAAGATGGCTGCACGAATAAAGGTGCACGTCTTATTCGAACGTTTGTCAAAACTGTGGCGTACATGCAATCAAGAAAAAAGTTAAAAAAAGTTAGGGACCATCCATCCTACGCTTAATGGAGCTACTCTCCTCCTCTAACAATAGGTAGGATAGATGGACTGATTTCGACTTCCAGTTTTTCATTTTTTATAGGTAATGTTGAAATATACATAAGTGATTTTGTTTTCTAAATATATGGAAATAATGCAAAAATTTATGTTTTTCCCATATTTCTTATATACCTACCTATTTTATTTGTTTTAATAAAGATTATATGTATATTTCGCAAAACGTGTGCCATCTCTCCTAGCTGTATATTAGGTACTGCCGTGTCGAAGAATGATCCAAATGGGGTATTGACGGATGAACAAAAAAGATTTTTAGTTTCTAATGAACATTATAGACCTTTGGGTCATCTTTCTAGAGATGATAAAGGTAAAAGATTCTCAGCTTTTTGCTGCACTAAAAATAGTATGTCAGGAATAAAAACTGGGCGTTTGTGGTTTTGCTACCTACTCTAAAATCCTGGACAAACGCTACTGCTTGCCTTGTTGGATACTTGGACAAACTAATGATGCCACAGGCAGGGGCTACAAGTATTGAAGGCATCTTCAACAAGCTATCCCTGGATATGAACTAAAGCTTAACCACAATGTATCTTGCGCCATATTTGATCGCTGGAGATCAAATAAGGCTATTGATGCTGATCTTGAACCAAAAATTGGACAAGAAATGAATGTTTGGTGACAAATTCTGGAACGTAGAACATAGAAGTTACTCTTAGGTATATTATCCTCTTGCAATATGCCATTTAGAGACTCGCGACGAGACTGGAAATTCTAAAATTCCTGGTGTTTTTTATCTGTGACAAAATTGCTGTCAAAATTTGACCCGGTATTACAAAAATTTTTAGAAAATAGGATAAAACATTCAATCAATTACGTAAACTCAGCTATTCAGAACCAAAGATATTGAAATGTTAGGCAACACGACAAGACAAGATATAATTAAAATAATAAAATGTTCTCCTTTTTTCGGTTATTATCAATAAGTACCACCCAAGATATTGCTAAGACAGACCAGTTACCTAAGTATAACACATGTATCCACAAATAATACTGAAAATAAGCAGATTATAATCCACGAGTCTTTTTTGGGATTTGTTCCAGTAAAAACCCAAACTGGCTCGGCTTTGAGGCTACGATATTAGAAATTTTAATGAAAAACGAGCTGCCTTTGAAAAAACTTGGTGGAGAAGGTTATGACGGCGGGAGAAATATGAGTGGCACATACATACAATGGCGTTCAAGCCGAGATATTAAACGTATTGCCTAATGCCTTTAATGTGCACTCTGCAGCGCATAATTTAAATTTAGTCCTCAATAACTTTGTAAAAATGTTGAAAAAATTAGTTATTTCTACAATTTAGTTGAAATCGTCTATGGTTTTTTTTGAACAAAGCATTAAATGGTGATAACTTCTGCTAAGTGCTACTAATGCCAAAATAACATTTAAAAAAATTGACATTTACTCGATGGTCATGGAGGCACGATGCATTAGAAGCTCTCCCTTTTGGATGTGATGCCTTACCTATATTAAAAACACTGGCAAAAATAATTTTAACCTCTACAAATAAAGCGAACATTAATGAAGTCAAGTCTTTAAGTAAAACTTTGAAACAGTTTTTCTTATTGTTTCTCTAAATAAAATATTGATACAGTGTCAAAACTTTTACAAAAAAAAGCAAAATATTGAAGCTGCGTCTGAAATGTTTACCACAGCCACTGAAATCAAAGGTATGTAGGTACATACATCAAATGAAAAATTATGTTGATGTAATTAAAAGCGGAAGCTGTTATTTTGGCTAGGCAATGAGCCACTACTTCTGAATTCGAAAACAAATGGATATCAAGACCAACCATATTTTTTGATGATGTGAATAATCATTATCAAGTTCAAACAAGAGATGATTGAATTAGAATAAATGTGAACTATGGATACAATTACAGCTCAATTAAAAAATCGAAGTTCTGGCCTTTACAAAATTTGTTTTTATTTTTACGTTTCAACATTTTACGAGAGCCTTCTCTTTCTGATAAGGATATTTAGGTACTCTATGAGTCAAGCCTTGTATCTTAAATATCCAGATGATATTTCGGCTACCATTTCATCCCATGTGCTTTCATTTAGAGAATGATTTAGATAACTAATTACCAGCTTTAGCAATTATTGCTATCGAAAATGAGGACCAAAAGACATTTCTAATGTTATTTCAAATTTTGCGTGTGCAAAAGCAAGGAAAGAGGATTTTACTAATCAATATTTCAGAGGATTTTCCTTTTCTTTTGTTGTTGAAGTAGTTCCAATATTTTGTATATTTTTCTTTTATCATATTAATTTACAAAATATATAAAAAACGTCGAAGGATGCCAAAAACATAATAAACCTTTAACCTCGCCTCATCAGCGAAGCTTGGCGTGCTCGATCTAATTTCACAGTAGCTCTCTGAGGCCTGTGGTTCAACTCTGTTTTCTTTGTTTGGCTTATTTAGTGTTTCCAGACATTTTCAAATAAATTTGGAGTTGATGGAGTTAGAGCTCAGTGCCATTTGTTTTGTTGAGCAGTGCACATTTCACGTCTTTTCATAATACGAATTATTCGGTTTTACTATAAATTGGTGCTAAATAAAAAAAGCCAACACCCCTGAAGCAGTAAAATATTGTATATCAAGGGCGTAATATACAAATATCAGAAGAGGAACCATTGTAGTAATACACTGCGTATTCGTCATGAAGATGACAACCATAGGCAACCGGATGTGGTATATGATTGAAATTGCATTTTACTAAATGTACGAAAGACTTGCATAATGTTGACTATAATTTGTAGTTATACCCATGATCTACATATCTTGTCTGGTTTCCAGTACTGATACATTTAATTACACTCTATTTTAATTTCAAATTACATAGTAATTATGTCAGTAAAAGTTATTACAAATCTGTAACATTTATTCCCAGTATGTATTTATGTTTCTTTTAAAACAGAAAATGACATAATCTAAGGGAAGAAATCTGGTAACCCGAGAAGTCCTCGCGCAAAAACTGTTGTGCATAATTTCTGCATACTATAAGCTTGTAGTACCATTTTACTAGAAATAACCAAGTTGAATGTACGCGGAAACGTGTACAATATACCCAGTAATCAATATTAGATTTTGACAAATATGCACATCAGCATCTTTGAATGAAAGAAAGAATATTACTAATTACCTATAGATACATTATCCTTTGTATGTGTAAAAGAGTCGTTATGAATCCTTGAAGAATGTTTGGACAGCAGATTTTGATCTTCTGTGAAACCAAGCTTCATTGTTAAGGAAAGTATTACTCCAGATATTGTCAATGTTTAAGAGTTCATTTAACCATACACACTACTGCGTACTACGCTAGCCCAACAGGAAAAGAAAGTAGCAATTCATAACTGAGAGTTATCTTGTAGGACTGTACACGAAGATTTTTTTGCAGCCTCCTTTGGATACCAATTAATAAATTTGTTTGGACTGTTTGGAGTCATCATAAAGACATTTGCCATTCACATATTACTAACAATTGCACAATAAATTCGTAGTACAAAAGCTGTCGTCATATCCACCACAACTGTTATTGGTGGAAGAAACTGAAGAAATTGTAAAACAGGTCAATTTCGATATTAAGGATAACTTTTAACATACCATGGGGAGCGGCATACTCCACAATAAAAGTTGGAAAGTTGGGTTGTGTCCACTTATTCAATAGGCGGAGCACCTCAATAATAATTGAAACTTATAAAATATCTGCTTTACATTCTTGTTCTTCATTGGATGGTGTAGTAAATAGTTTATCGTAAATTTCAAATCTTAGACTACCATCTGATAGGATCCGTATTCTTTGACGGGACTTTAAACGATCAAATGCTTATATTTGAACAACACGATACAACCAATCGTTTGATCACACGAAAATTGAAGCAAAATCCAGATTAATTGAAGAATGAGATATGTCAGCAAAACGGAGCCATTCCTCATTACGCGACGGCGCACTATGACAATTTCTGGATCATCACTTTTGCGAACGTTGGATTTGTAGAACGGGGTGTATAGAATTGCGTCCTCGATCGCTTGATTTCACACCAGATGACTTTTTTTCCAATGTTTCCAATACTTTTGAAATGCGCTGTAAAAATATACACTACGTATATCTATAGGCAACATTTTGCGCTTGCCTACCTATATATTTCAACGAATTACAATGATTACACGTGTGGTTTGATAATCCTGAATCTACATTCAAGGTTGTGCATAAAATAGAAAATGTATTTGAATTATTTATTTTAATATTGCCATGCTGTAACTGAAATAAAATAGATAAGACATTTTTTTATACAAAAAAGATAACATAGGTATGAATATCGGCTGGAATATCATGAGTTATTCCTTATTGAAAATCGTTTGAATATTTATGTACGCTAACACAATGCTACAAAATAGCAACCAAAGAAAGGAAGTTGAAAATGAATTTTAAGGAAAAGGCAGGTTAGCCTTTATCAATGCTTTTATTCAAGGAAGTAGTAAGTTGCTTGACCAAATTTCAAGGACATCTTCGAAAACCTGCTACCAAAAGCAATCCAAACTTTCTTACCAAGACGAAGAGAAGACACCATGGATCCCCACCATTGCTTTGAAAATTGAGGTAGTAACATGTAAAAGACTGTGCGACGGTTTAAGATTAAGTTAAACTTGTACTCTGCTATTTATTTTTTCACGAATCCTCTTTGCGTTTTGTGAATCATGGATGCCATATTTTGACTTAACACAGAACAATGATTCAATGGTGATTGCAACGTCTACCTGTGTGACGTTTCAACAAAACAGAAAGTTAAATATTAAAATACATCAACCTAGAAGGATAAGTGGCTATGGCCATGGCTGAAATGATATTTTATTGATATTTTTATTTAAATTTCCCAAAAATGTGTATAGTTTGGTAAACAGATTTTCTGTAAAGACTAATTATATGAAGTAAATTCTGCATAACAGTTGTATTAGAATATAGGAATACCGAATTATGACCACAGCTGTGAAGTAAGTTATATTTCATATCTACATATGCAAAACCCAATTGCTATTTCAAAAACTTACTACTTTTAATTTCCTTCCAGCAATAATAAACCATAACTAAACTTGTTGTGTTAGATTCTCCTTTAAGTATCAAGCACTGTCAGAAGAAGACAACCCAAGTTGCAAATATTAAGCTATACAAGAAAACTGTATCAGCAGATGTGTAAGAATTTCCGTGGAATCACACTCCTGAATACTACATACTCTTATAAAATACTGACTATTCTCATACAGAATAGACTAGTACATAATTATAAAAATCCATTCCAGTAGGGTACTATCCAAACGGATTTATAATGGGAAAATCTGTGAATGCGATCCATAATGTCCAGCAGATCGTTGAGAAAACGTATGAATACAACATGAAATTGGAAATATTGTTCATCTATTTCCAACAAGCGTTCGACTTGATAAAGAGAAAACAATTTATGGGAGCATTAAAATACTTGGGAAAACACAGCAAACTAAGACAACTTATACAAATAACACTAAGAAAAATGAACATTAATACTACGTAAAACAATGAAGGGAGATACTTAGAGATAAAAAGTTTTATAACAAACAAGGGAGTTCGCCAAGGAGACGCTCTTATCGAGTAAATTATTCAACTTGAAACTTGAATACATAATAAGGAAATCTAACGTGAGAGGTACACTGAAATCAGGAGGCTCGCAAATCATTGCGTATGCTGAGGACCTGATTTGATAACAAAAAAAAACAAGACATATTATGACAACAATACTAACTAAGATAGAGAACTAAAGTAAGAAGGAATTGAAAATCAATGAACAAAAAATCAAAAGCAAAAAAGCAACTAAAGCAAAAACAAGTTTAAATTGGCCAACATCAGTATGAAGGGGGGAGTCAAAGTAAAAAGCAACCGAGACAGGAACATATAGGTGCAAGAAAAATAGAGAGAGAGCAAACCATGATAAGACCAATACTACTTTACTCTGCTGAAACAATGACGCTGACAAAATGAGAAGAAAATGCATTGAGGGTAACAGAAACGAAGAACAGAGGAAGAAAGAGAGGGAGACCAAGACGGCAATGGATAGAGGAAGTAGAAGGCGACCAACTAAACCTGAGTATTCACAAATGGAAGAGGGAAATGCACAACAGACAGCAATGGCGGCAGATAGTCCGAAGTGGAAGTCACGCACGATTCTAGCCAGAAGATACTTGAAGAATGAGGACTTATTCACCTCGAGAAAGGATTGTAAAGGCCTATATGAGCGGTGCATCTCCGCATGGAGTACTAAGCTACATATGTATATGTAAGCTAAACAAAAATATATCGTCTTCATAGAACTGGTCTCTCTGCCCAAAGGCCAATGATATGAGTTCCACTTAGCACAGAGCATAAATGATGTTGTAGTATATGGTCAGAGCAATATGTCATCGGGGTAAAAGCGACTGGAGTCGAGTTTAATCTAATTATTAGTCAATATTCATTGCGAACTCGAAATAACCTGTTTGTCCTGGCATCGTTTGGGTTGAAATAAGTTTCGGAGGGCATAAAAACTGCATGTTCTCCAAAATGGTTAACTGCTTCACCACTTCTTCTCGCACATCCAGGAACTGTAGGAGGATAATTCATTTATTCTGATCATATTGATCGTTCACATTGAGCAAACATTGTTAATACTCGGTTCAAGTTGGAAATCTACAGCAGGAACAAGCGGCCCAATTCCCCGAATGCTAATCAAATCGAACATGCTTGGGATACATTATCAAAAAGTATTGCTCAACTCATTAAGTTGCAGAACATTAAATTACATTTGGAGAAAGATGTGCAAACATTTATCAAGAATTATTTGAGAAATTGGTTCACTCTGTACTAGCATAATGTGGACCAAGATTTTCGAATTTAGCAACTCTGGTTCAAATATCTGATAAAACACTTTTCGCGAATTGCTTCTCGATGATAATCAGAAAGTGATAAATTTGAAATTAAGTCGATAAATATAAAACATGCTGGTAAGATTTGAAGCCCTAAATCTAGTTTGTTTGAAAGTATAAATCAAATAATTTGTTGAAGTATTTGTATCATTAAATATCAATTAATTTCAATACTTAGGTACAACCTTTTTCTATCAAAATAATAAATTTCCTTGATTCTTTTGAATAGTATACACAGTTTCATAAATGCATTCTTCGCTTTTGCCATACTGCGTATGTAGAGATACATAAATAACTATCCGACTATATTGATAAGAAAAATAATATTCTACTAATAATCACAATATTATGTTCGCTGTGTGTGCGTATCAGTAGTGCATGCAATTTATTTTTTGTATTTATTTTGTCTACATAAATACCTTTACACGAGTAAATAGAAGCGTAACATTATCGAAACACCATTAAAATTTTTTCCTGTTTTTGTTATTTCTATAATTGCTGGGTATATTGATATCGAAATACGATAAAGAGCAATATGCCTAACATACATGGCAACACAGAACTCCGATGCACTTTAAAATATCGTGTTTTTGTTATCATTTAAGAAAATTATAAGCAGTTAAGGTTAAATTTTATGTCCACTTTATAGCACTTGATAACACAACTCATAAACAACTGAAAGAGAATGGTTAAATACTGCTAATCTTTAAACTTAAATCGAAGCGTCGATTGGCAGTTTTCCAACGCAATTCACCAATTGTGTAGAAAGCAAAGTACAAAAAAGTGAAAATTAGTCAGATAAACTTCCTTCCGCAAAAGCATCCCCGCCGAATGGCTTTATGCTGCTATTTTACAATTTACTAAAATCTTAAGAGACTTTATTTGGGAACTAGGAAATTCAAATTACAATCGAGTAGTGTAAGAAGAAGAATCTTTGTAATGTTAATAGAGAAATGTAATAAATGCACTCAGAGAAAACATACATTTTAAAATTTTCCACTTATGTTTAACAAAAGAAAACTACGGTTAATTACATGAAGTGACGTTTCTGAAGCATAACTTAACACCGCTCTGCCAAATCTAAAATTATAAACATGCGCGCAGGTGTACCAATCATAATCAATAGCCGACTACTTAATGTAATGTATAACGACGAGTTTGTTAAAGGTTGGGTGTATTTATGTAAATTTATTTCGACAAAATTACGTATACCGAAAAAATACGTAAAAATTGTCAAAATTAGGTTGAGACAGTGGTGGCAACAGTGAAATGCATTAAGTTCCTATATATTATGTCGTCTTATCGTTTATTACAACATTTTTTATGATAGAAGTCTAAAGTTTTTCTTCTTACTGAAAGAAGGGGAAAATTATGGACCTTACATAAATCTTTCAAGATTAGTTTTAGTATTTTTATAAAAACAGAAAAAAATACAAATTTGATAATCTGATAAATTCACCACAACCAAGTCATTTAGATTTTTTGATAAACTCGCAACTAAATTGAATCGATATGATTAACTATTTAGCTAAAGCTACTTTTAGTTATGTGTCAGGTATAATTTCGCGTAAAAATTAGTGAAAGTCGTTCAGGCCACTTTGCAAGCTTCGTCCAGATAAGACTACACTATGGGATGATTAAACTTATTTTTTGCAGAAACTATGGACCTGTACTATCTTCTTTATTTCTTTACACATATGCCTATATGACATTCGTATAATATTCTATTATTGAAATGAAATTTAAATTAGACTTGCAAGCACTTTGATCTCTTTGCATCAATTCAAGATTGTCCGAGGTTAGTGTTACCCTAGACGATATTTGGACCTATTCTTGCAACCCTGAAAGTAAAAGGGATACACAATTTGGATGTTGCAAAACCATCAGTAATTTGGTCACACACGGTACTTGCCCATACTAGCTTGATGTTTATTCCAGGTTCCTGAATATACGACGATGTATATTAAAGACGAACAATAGCTACCAAGATTGTCGGGCGTCTATACTTCGAACGTATATTTCTATGTCAATTTCAATGTCTGGTTTCTATTCACCATCACTTTCGCAGTTATTAAGAGGGCTTCCAGGTTTCTATCACGTAACAGTAAAGTTTTATATAGGTATACAATACAAAAATAAATAAATAAAAAGAACTGTAAATTACACATTTTGCCTTTAATGGAAAGCGCCTTCTTCAGAAGTAATAGTTAGGTGAGGAAGTCAGGAATCCCTGGAAAGATGACGTGTCAACTACCCTAGATATGAAAGACTTGTGACCCCTTCTGAGCCTCTAGGGTCTACCTATTAGTCAAAGCTCCAAATTGAATAATTTACTAACTTACGCTTCGTTGTTGTGATATATTCCAGTAGTAGTATTCCAGTAGTCTCTTATTTAATGCTTCTTTGTATACATAACTTCTCTTATACTAATTTAAATGCTCTGAAATTGTCCTTAGCTTTGTCTTTGACTTAGTACTGAATCCGGTTTTTCTCTAAAGATGTCACTAATATTCCTCATACACAAATTGATCTAATGTAATGGTCATACCACAACAACTGCTATGAATGTAACGATTGCAGCTAGTTGCATTTCCAAAAATGCGTAATAGGCACAGATACAGAAATAAATTAGGTTATCCTTTAATTTGTTTTTATTACCAGAGTTTTCTTTAATAAAGATGGTATTTCGACTAAGCCACTAAATTTCCATAGTTGTTGGCACCTGCAATAGATTCATTCTATCATTGCATAGACGTGATCAAAGGAAGCTATATTCTTATTGATGTTGATGAACAACCCTCTAATGCCGATATTTATCCTGGCGTTATAGGATATGGCATCAATAGTGATGATATCTTCACCTTAGAGAATGCACCAGACAAAACTATACTCATAGATAGTGAATACATTAAATTAGAATGTGCTCATTTCTTAAACGTACTGGAATATTACTCCAGCATTTATCTATGGGTTCAACTAGAATTACTTGAGTAATGTGATCAACAAACGAGAGATTGTAGTATGGAGGGTTCTTAATGAAACACTCGCTGAACTATTTGATACAATTCTTTTCGCTATCAACAGATGTACTACAAGAAAAGAATTGGAAGTAGAAGATCCAGATGTAAAGCCAGAGGTTCACCAAGGTAAAATTTGTTGTATAAATGAATAGCCCAGTGTATGTATGTATGTACATCCAGAAGTGTATATTGGACATATTTAACATATACCTGTAGTGGAGAGTTGTTGCGGAATACTCTGCTTTCATTAAATTGGGAGCAGTAATAGCAGACAGAGTCTTATTTAATACAACCCAATTAAGAAGACACGTCTCAAAAGTCCTAATAACTCAAAGAAAGTTACTATTCGTTCCTAAATATCTTTGGCAAGTATAAAGTTTCCAAGATATGCAATTTGTTTAAACAAAAGAGCTTCCAAAATACAATTTTCACTGCAATTTTGGAAAAACTATTTCATTTTCAAATTATAGGTACTGTTAATCTTTCGTTATCAGCATAAAAGATTCTCCACATCTCTAAAGACTTTTTTCACGTAACTATGACAAAAATTGCACTCTCAAAACTTCTGCGTTACTCTTGGGACACTCTCAATCTCAGAGACATACTGAAGATTTTGGAGATGTCATAACCTTAGAATCGTCATCCAATAACTGACGCACTAGTAATGCATAATGAGAAGAAAATATTCATGTCCTAAATGTCATTCAAATATTATTTTTCTGTTAGACGAAGGATAAGCTATGGATGGATTTGACTGGTTTTTCTGGTAGCATGGATAGTCCCACTAACATCAAAAAGTCCTATAATATCGGACTAAGCCCAGACTAATTAATATTTTCATAGCAATTTTTCGGAAAGCTACCGCACCCGATATCAGGAAATAGTTTGCTTTCCAATGAGATTATGTAATAGCAACCTGAAAAGATCAATGGAAGACCACTTTTACTTTTCCTTACATTTTCATTTGTTGTCATCAGTCGATCCAAGGTACCAATGACCATTGTGTCATAACTAGACACAATTTAAATTTTGGAATTTATACAAGCCTCTATATGTTACACCTCGAAATACTTTTAAAATAAACAAAAACTGATAACCCGAAAAATGTTCAAATTTCATTAATATATTTTGCATTAACTTTATAGATCGATTCCCTGAAATAAGAATTTTAACGTACAAAATTTCAACTCACACGCCACTGGTGTACTATCAAAATATTTATTACCTCACAGTATTAATTAGAATACCTATAGGCTCGCATTGTAGACGTTTTGAAACCCATTGTCGCTCTTTATGAAAAAGACATACAGAGGTCCTTAAAATATTCAATAACAACAATGACCAGTGAAAGCTACGCGCGTAACTACTTGTCTAGTAGCCACTTATGTCGTTGCTAGTCCTATACGGTTCGACGTTAGTTACATCTACTAGTAGTAGTAGACGAGTGTGTAAACCAAAATTCTCGAACACTCATGTGAAAATAAATTGAACTCATTAACATCACTATAAAGTAAACGTCTAATGGGGCCCCGTTAATAAAGACCTGGGCAAACAAGTAATTACAAATTCAAATTTCCTCGAAATTATCATTCTTTTTATATTACGCACACACAGATACAGAAAACACATGTATTAAGTGTACGTATCAAGCTAGAAGAGTGTATAAGTAGACGTAGATACGTGTTATTGTATTGCTTGTCTGTCATCTTTACGAACTTACACAATCTTACTTAGTAGTTAATTTCCTCAAACGTGATAGCAATGTTACAATGCTACGGTAGAAATGATGTACTGTGATATAAATGTTTGTTACCGTTTGACTTACTTTGTTAGTAAGTAATTAGTTCTGAATTATTCATAAAATGATCAAAAACAAAGTTTTAGCTATCTAAAAATATGTATTCAACAGCGCTAATGACTCCTTAATTATTGATAATTATGATTAGCTTGCATTTCCAAATATAATGACGTCTAGAGGTCTCATTATTACACGAATAAAACGTTGTCTAGATGTAGAACAAGTATATTTATTCATACATACATATATAGTTGTTAACGTTAAAAATTTCTTCAAATTCTTTGGACGCTCCTTGTAAATGTTAATATTGTAATTGAATTGTTATAAATTACTCAGGACTTTAATGGACACTATAGTTTGTGCGAGTGATAATAATTTAATTTAATTAATACATTTCTATTACACTATGATAAAAAAAACTTCAATACTCAGGCCTAAATATATTTCTTTCAAGAAAATTATGACCAGAAAATTTCCAACTCTTGGCTTTTAAACTAAATATTACTGAAGACGTGAGTCGACCGACTCATTTTCCTAAGAGATATTCTGATCTTTCACCAAGTGTTCCCCTGTATATTTCAAAAATTTAAAAAGATTTGCAATGAAGCAGAGGAAGTGGAGATTCTGTAGTTCACAATAGCATTTGATTATCGATAGTGTCTGAGCAAGTTAGACGGAGTGATGTATTTATTATAGGGATGTTGGAGTTTTCGAAATTAGTTTACTGCAGCATTAAAATATCAAAAACATAAATTTAAAGTAGTGAAGAAAAAACTTAAAATGATACTGGTAGTAATTTGTTCTGAACATTAATCCAATGCTTTAATCGTCTACCACGAATGAAATATTTAGTTAAAAAAAGTTAAACGAAATTTCATTGGTACTTACCTTTTGAATATCGAACACCCTCTACTATACATAATTGAGAGAATTGAAGTGTCTCTACACGGCTATTCTCTACTTTTTGAAAATCAAAATCCTGAAATTCATTCCACCTTGTGTGAAGGCTTCTTCTGATTCCAGCTATTGTGTAAAAAAAATCTTATAAACTTCCGTGAGTAATCTTCTCAGCTTCTTCAGAAGGTTTCTAAAAAGTGTAGTTAGAGACCTTGTGAGAGGACTAATGCCATGATTAGTTGAAGTCATGAAAGTTTCGGCCTCTTGCAGTATGTAGCTCACGAAATAAATGAAAAAGAAAACTTTTGATTTCCAACAACCGTTTACAATCCTTAACGTGCAAGAAAACTAAAATTTCTTTTCCACTATGCATCCTACAGATATTACTGTTATGTTAACCATGAGCAGTTCTAAAATGGAATCCTGGAGATTTAGAATTCAGAACGACCATGAACCACTACCGAAAATAATAGAATCACTACCCAAATTTGCTAAATGGGACAACGGGGAGTTTTCCGCTATTGTTAAATTGCTGAACTACGGCGAAATTTTCTTTTCTTTTTTCAATGATTTCGTTAAAAGATCCATCTTTTTCAAAAAGATTTTACTTTGTCTCTTAACATATTCCGGTTTTGGCTTTTAAATTTTCGAAACGCCTTTGCAACAACTAAAATAATCTAGAACAACTTTTTAGAGGTGGATAAGAAATTTTGCACTAACAAGTGATTTTTCTTATTTCGTTCAACTCGCTTTTAATATCATTTTGAACATATTTTGGACACCGTAAGTCAGCAGTAGTTGTTGCCAGTCCACAAATTTCTCCAAACATGTAAAACATGTAAAAAAAGTGTTAACAAAGAAATTACAATACTATTTATAAAGCAAACCTACAAAACCACTCCTAAGACCTCAATTCTTTTAAAATGGAGTAGTAAAATTTCATGCTTTGATCAGTTGATATTAGCAATATTAGATTCTTCGAAAAGGTAAGGACTTCATAGAACAAACTTAGAATAACCTGGAATAGCTTAAAAAATTATGTCAAAATGGGGACTAACACCACGCAAGCCAATTTTGTTTTACCCAATTATATCATAAACTATTCATTATTTTAACATACCTAACAGCCAAAAATTCAATTTTCGGAAAAAACAAAGTTGACTGAATTTTCTTTTTCTCGATTTAAATTTCGGTTAAACTTTAAACCCATTCCGAATCAACAATAAGTTAGAATCAATCTCAAACTTTGGTTTTCCAAATAGGAGAAAGGACACGAATAAATATTTTCTTAATTGGTTTATTGATTATCAAATGAATGACGTAAAGACTAATTTTAGAAACTAAAGCTAACCGAACAATATATGTATATCAAAACAATAGTCAGCTTATTGCTTATAATTGAAAGTGGCAAATCCAGTTCTTGGACTACTGAACGCAAGGTATTCGTACAGTCTTTACAGCTGTTTAATAATTATGATCTGTTCCTACTTGGAGCTAGAATAAATTGTTCCACAGCAGAATAAAACTAATAAAAGATGCTTTAATAAACTTACTTTATTTTACAAATCCTCATATATACAATGGTAAATTTCATACGCACCAAGATCAAGTACATATCAGTTTTAATCAATAACCTTATTATACTTCATTTCAATACTTACAAAGAAATATTCGTGTACATGACTTACCTTTGGCATGTATCATTGGCTGTTTGGGGATACTAAGGCATGAATTATTATAATAATTATTATTAGATATTATTACAGGAAATCTTGCAGTCCAGTTTTTATGAACATTAATATTTTAACCAGATGCTCAAGCAATTTATTAGTAGATACCAACGGTTTGCGCACTAGTATGGCAAAATAATACTCTTATGTATATGCGTCCTCCAAGTTAAGCAATCCACACATTCAAACATCTCTACATTCGCTTAAGCCTAATATGAAACAAAAAACGAAAAAGTACTTTTCAACCGTAATTTACAACATAGTAAAATTACGCCGTGAAAAGTCTTTCAGTATTCCACATAGGCGACGCATAGTGGCCAGAACATGAAGCAGGATTGTGTAGCGTGTTTCAAATGCAAATTCGTCTTGCATTGGGCCACCGCTTGTGGCCTTCGTTCCTGGAAGCCGGGCAATTAAACTTTAAAGATAAACTAACTGTTCTACAGTTTGACCATTGTAACGACACGACAAGACCCTTTCCCCAATTTTAATCCCTCACGTTCGTACCGGATCCAGTATGTATTACTGGCTTGCAGAGTAGCAGATTATTATTACCTATTCAGAGCGTTGGTTGTCGCTTTCGCTTCAATTGACGTATATGCTCTATTTTCCACTGTATTTGGTATAGCGCTTATTGATAATCGGCTAAATATTCTGCCGGTTATTTTATATGCATATATGTATGTAAGAATATAATAATGTGAACAGCTCCAATTATAAAGATTCACAACGAAAACAAGTTTAACTATGTGATCGTATATGATTATTAATGGGTTATGAACACAGGTCTTTTGTGTATACGTATTTAACCGTACTAATGTATTTATTTCTTGGCTAATGTAAAAATAACGGACATATGCAATAACTGATACTAAAGACGATTTATGGATGTATAATCTCTATTCCTCGTCAAAATTTGTGTAATACAATGTAACAATAAGTTATATTTGGATTTTTGCTTTAGGTAATACTTCTAGACTATTAATAGAAATTTTTTAGAATGAAAGCTTGTTATAACAAACTTCTACCTAGGCCAATGTTCCATGGGCCAAATCAGAAAGTCTACACTTGTAGTTTTTAATCTGTGATGAGTGCAACAACAGGGGCTTCCAAGCTGTATTGGTTGTCGGACTAACAACAACTGCCTCCATTACATACGTCAATTCTAATTATTTAGGAAAAGGTCTTTTTGAACGTAGTGGATGTGGAATCACATTCTGTATTTTTATTTATCTTAAGTAATTCTGATTTTATTTCAAGTGACTATATCAGTTTGCCAAAAGTGAAACATTATACTTTGAACTATTGCATCTATTCGTCTTGCAATTGTTCCCCTAGAAAAATTAACTTTTGTAGACGTTTCTATGTTAAAAAGACCTTTAAAAATCGTCTCGTGAGAAAGATTAAAAGATATCTTCTTTTATTAGACTAGTTCATTCTTCTTCGATTATGTCACAATTTAATTAAAACTAAGATTTGGAAATGGAATTTTTGTTAATTTTTTTAGATTGTTCTACATTGAACTAACAGATATTTGCTATGCACAGCGCACAGTAATTACAAAAAAGTCAAACTTATACTCTCCCTAAACGAACTATCTATTTCAAAAATTGCTTCAGGTTATTCTAGGTTTCCGAAATTCTTCCAAAAGTTTTGACTGTATAGTCTTTCTTATTTTCTTTGAAAAATCTTCACTTGAAGATTCTTTAAGTTCATGATTCGTAAAATTTTATTTGTAAGGGTATAACTCAGTTCTTGGTTTGTAACATATAATTACTGCAATAAAATAAAATAAATTCCTCACAGCATTGTTTTATTGAAGTAATTATATCTCACAAACCAACAGTTGAATTATGTTTTTATAAATATTTTTTTGCAAAGAATTCGTCCATAATGCCATTCAAAATTCTTTACTCTAATAAACCTGATATTCTGTTTGTTAAACTTTCAATTTTGACAGGAAGTTTTTTAAATTATTCAAAGCAAAGCTAAAACCAGAAGACCAGGACATAATATCAAGAAATTCATGAAAGATGTCAAGTTTGAGAACACAATTGATATAAGATAAAACATTTGCAACTTTTAAACTATATATGTATATGTAAGCAGTTTCTGAGAAATAAAAAACTAACAATTAATAGTTAGTAACAAGATAACAACTTCTCAAACACTCACACCTTGAAATGAATAAAATTTTAGCGATCAACATGCCCACAGCAGGAAGAGCCCTAAAACAGGGTATGTATAAAGACTTTTTACTACCTACTACTACCACTACTACCTACTTATGCAACTAGTCGATTTCCAATCTTCATTTAATGGTCAAGCAAATTTATGGAAATATGGAACTATGATAGTTATGATGGTATTAGCATTGGTATTAGTACGACTTAACAGTGGAAAACAATAGATAACGGTATTGATTTTTATATTATCACCATACCTTTTGACCTACACAAGTTTCACTTTCGAATTACTGGAATCACTGTATAAACTTTCAACATTTTAAAATCCTAAAAGCAAAAGCGCTCAGATAAGCTAGCGTTTAACAGAATTATGAATAATGCTGAACCAATGTATAGGAAGTCTAGAACAACCCTACTACTATTCTATAAAGTTTGTAAAAAATAATTGTATCTATAATTAGTATTAAATGATTTTGGAGAACCAAATTATGGAAGTATTCATTCTGTAGTCCATCTGAAGTACTTTCAATACAAACACAAATAGTACCTAGTATCCTCAATAGGAATACAGAAGAAACATTATAGTCCAACGAATGTACCAATTTACGCATTATTTCAATAAAAACGCCAACATAAGGATTGTATTGTTCTCCAAATTTCAATGAAACTGTCTGAATTGGTCGACGGCAGGAAAACGTCAACTTAAACTTCCAAAAAAATACATGGCGTTGATACAGTACTTACAAGAATATGTTTGTGAAAGCAGTAAGACTTACAAAGGCTAGTGGCAAGAACACTAAATATCAGAGAGGTCTTTAGAAGCTTAAAGATTACGTATGGATCCACCATACCAAACATAACAGCTAGCATGCTGGACCAATTGGTCCTTCAATAATTCTTTCAAATACCGAGAAAGTAGAGATTCTGCAAAATGTACTGACTTGAGATTCGCTTAGTTTTTTCAACTGAAGAATATTTGTAATATATTATTTAGATGGGAACTACAAATATGTGAAGATTTTTAATAGTACGAATGTTTCCCATTTAAACGTAAAGATGGCAGCCCTCATCAATAAAAGCTAGGGAATATGGTTGGGCATCGTTTGACAGGTACTCACTCAGCCACTGTGTACGAAGTCTCTGCATCATCATTTACCACTGTAAAATTCTGGGCAGCTGAATTTAAACAGTGCCGTACCAATTTCGGAGGCAATGAACGTTTGGGACGACCAAAACCAACAACCAAAACACACCAACATTTAGGTACGAGAAAGCTATCTGTTGGGTGCCGCGTTTGTTCACAAAAACGTGTTCGAATAAATATTTCCACCACTCTGGTGGCGCAGTTTAAGCGCAATAAAGTTTTGGTGCCAATTAGCTATTGTAGATGAAATGTGGATACACCATTACACGCCCGAAACAAAAATTCAGTTAAAACAGTGGACTGCCAATGCAGAATCGGGTTCAAAACGGCAGAAATTGCTTTTTCGGCTAGAAAGATGATGGCGACTGTTTTTTCGAATAGTGGTAGGGTTATCTTAATCAATTATCTTAAAGCAGGAAAAAGCATTACAGGAGCATACTACGCATCATAACTTTACAAGCTAAAGACAAAATTTGCGGAAAAAGGGCCACATTTGCTGAAAAAAAATCTGTTTCACCAAAGCACCATCTCAAACCTCAACGGTGGCGATGGCGAAAATCAACGAATTACGGTTTGAACTGCTTGGTCACCCTCTTTACTCACCAAATCAAGTGTTCCCTAATCTAAAACTTGCAGTCGGAGGACAAAGATTTTTGTCGAATGAGGAAGCCATCACCTTCGCAAACAATTATTTTGAAGAGAAAGACGCCGAGTACTATTTGGACGGGTTAAAGAGATGGGAGTATCGCTGAGAGAAGTGTGTAGACTTACAAGGAGACTGCATAGAACAATAAAAATAAACTTAAAGAAAAAAGATCTCGTATCTTTGTTAGGTCGGAAATATTTCAGACTACCCTCGTAAGTTATTTGGAAAGAAATATGTGGAGGTATATGTCGCCTTGCCAAAGGCAGTTTTGGGAATTTTTCGATAACAGATTTACCGGCCACTAAATTTTTTTAATTAGGTACGTTAATTCGTGGACAGATCTTTATGGTACTTAAACTTAGAAAAATATGAAGAATATCCATATTGTAGACAGGCCTGCCGCAGCCTTAGAGCAAATTCGATTGAGTCATATTTAGGGGCTGGTTTGTCAGTTGCTTTCTACCACATGGAAAACGTTTATTATTATAGAAGCATGGATTTGGACAACGATATATTGGGAATGTGTGAAGGAAATAATATTATTGTATTCATACATGGTAGTCACTCAATGTAGCACTTTCTAGAGGTATCAAACAACCATCTCGCCGGATTGTGAACGAATGGAGAACCCAAAGTGGTCGACATATCACAGCACTTGAGGCCAGTTTCCCTAAACTATGAAAAAAGTGCTGTGAACAAAATTCCTAAACAAGCTGGATATCCAGAATAAAACGAAAGAAACGCAATTAAATTCAATTTAATACGTACACTTCTTCTATTAAAAATTTTACAAGGCGTCACCTTCAGGTGTGGTTAAAACTTCCTAATGAAGATGACAGCAAAGGTGTAAGTACGGATGCTGCCTCAATATCACTATAAATGTTTAAAGATGCGACTTCAGAATACCCAAAAAAAAGTCTACGTCGTTGTTTAAAGTGGACGAAGTGTTACAATGGAATCTGTATATCTTCCTGTATCTTTATCTCCTTAGCTTCTCCACAGCTTTCTCCATCTTCTACTTTTTTTTCTTTGAAGTCTGCTAGATCCACAGCTGTAGAAGAAAGTAACAATTGAAACAAGTGTAAGACAAGCAATATATTTTGCACAGTTGAGATTATGGTTATAAGAATGATACCAGCATAGTAAGTTATTAGCAAGTTATCCCTATACCTAAGGTGAATAATGCAAAGAAGTGCGGCGACTTCCGACCTATTAACATGATGCCCTCTATGGAAAAGATCATTGAACAGGTTGTCAAAGAACAATTGGAGGAATTCATCGAATAAAATAAAATTTTAGCTGACTTTCAGTCTGGATTTAGAAGAGGTCACTCTTGTGAAACATCTTTGAATTTAGTACTTGCAAACTGGAAAGAAGACATAGAGAATAATAACATAGTCGTACTTATCTGTTTTTCTTGACTTCAAAGGAGCATTCGAAACTATTGATAGAGATCGTTTGATAAGGAAACTTCATAACTACGGAATTCGAGGTGTTGCCCTCAAATGGTTAAAAGATTATCTAACAGGAAGATCACAAGTAACTAAATGCGAAAACGGAACATCAGAAGTCAGAGAGGTTTCCCTATGGGTCCCTCAGGGTACGATTTTGGGTCCGCTATTGTTTATTTTGTACATTAACGACTTGAGCACTGTTTCACAGAATTGTAATATCAACCTCTTTGCGGATGATACACTCGTGAGTATTTATGACAGTGATATCGAGAGGGCTATTCGGAGAATGAACTATGAACTGGGAAATATTTCTGAATGGTTGAAAATAAATAAGCTTAAGCTCAATACTTCAAAGACTAAAGCTATGTTAATAGGGAATAGGGTTCCTAGTGTAATAAATTGTAATATTTTTGTTGATGACGTCCCTATAGATTTTGTAAATGAAATTAAGTATTTAGGGGTAGTAATAGACAATAGTCTATCGTTTAAGAGTCATGTAGATTACATAGTAAAGAAAGTAGCTAAGAAGATTAGTTTTTTAGGTAGGATTAGTACTAAGTTAAACACATGGACAAGAATACTGGTGTATAAGACTATCATTGCTCCACATTTTGAATATTGTGCTTCAATTTTGCTTGTAATTGGTGAAGGTGATATGTATAAATTACAAAAATTACAAAATGGGGCTATGAGAATAATTTTGAGATGTAGTAGATATACAAGGGTTAGTAGTGGCTTAGTATTAGACAAAGAATTTATATGAACAGTTTAGGTTTCATTCATAATGTAGTCAATAATAGTCTTCCTGAATATATGAATAGGTTTATTGTATATAATAGAGATATTCATATTTATAATACTAGAATTATAAATAATTTTAAGTTACCGTTAGGTAAATAGAAAGTCTTCCTCGCAGAATAGCTTGTTTTATAAGGGATTGAAATTGTACAACGAATTACCAGATAGAGCTAAACAGGCGGGTAATAACATTGGTAAATTTAAGAAGTTTTGTAGTGTTTATGTTAAGAGTTTATGTAATATTTAATGTAGAATGTATGTATTCTTTGTAAACAAACCATCTTAACGATGAATAAAGTAAATAATAATAATAATAAGCATGATATTCTTTACATCTTACCAGATGCATCTACAGAATATAATGACAAATGCATTGCCTTTGCCTTTTTGACTGTGCAGTGAACAGTTTAAGTGAGTTAAACACTTAAGTTTTTATTTGAAAATATTCAATAGGCTGTCTTTTACTATTTATTTGTTAAGTTGTACTTTGCACTGCTAATCTTCACTTTTCATACACTAAACAAATGTATCATAATCTCTGTTAACAAGTTACTACAAATGATGTAGTGTAAAATCTTAAAACTAATTTCTATTTTTTAATCTCCAATGCCAATGTTTCAAAACCAAATATATATATATATATATCGCTAATGCTATGCTATAATGCTAATCGGTTTGAAACCATAAAATTTACATATGAAAAAGAGGAACACG
>SMLS01060016.1:0-16936 GCA_004785975.1 Popillia japonica
AATGACCCCCAAACACACCTCTAAACTTTGCAAAGGGTATTCGAAATAAAAAGGAGAAGAGGGAATAGTCTTAAATATGGTTTGGCCTCCACAATCGCCCGACATTAATTCGATTGAACTATTATGAGAGGAGTTGGATAGAAAAGTTAGAGAACGTTGTCCGCTGTCGCAGAAACAGTTTGGGAGATGCTTTTATATGCATGGAATAGTGTACCACCGGATACACTTAAAAATTTGTGTTGAGGTTACCCAGAATTTCGTTATGCCGTTGCATAATTCTCGGCCTTTCTTGATATTTTATGGCCTGGGCGGTAGTGGAAACTGAAAAGGAGTAACCTTAATTCTGAAAACCTGAAGTAGTCTAGATTCCAACGGATCGGGATTCGGTAACGTTCAGGGCCTCTTGGTGGATCGATATCGTTTGATAAATAGGTAATGACTTTAAAAGGATTTAAATTTGGAATAACTTTACTCCAATCTTAGGTAATCTGAAGAAAATTATCGATAAAGATGTGAGGTTAGGAATATCGGTTCGAGTGGTAAACAAACGTGTCTTTCCCTTGCAACGTCAAAATCGCAATCCTTGCGTGTTTGTTATGGAAATTCGATGCCAAATTTCCCAACCCAACCATCCTTGTCGAATAACCGGGAAGCATGCGGTTGGGTTTCGATCATCACCGTCGATTTAGGTGTAACTGTGTGGATTTGCGTGTGTGTTAAGATGGACCATGATGGGATGGTTGATTAAGACATACAATTGGAAATATTAGACTGTATTGCCTATAAGTATCTAATTTACCATTGTTTTTTGTCAAATTTACATCAGAAATGTTTGGAAATAGGCTGATTGAACTGATACATAGTTCAAATAATGGACGTAAGTGTTTGAACTATTCACAATATTCTCCAGAATATGCTGCAGTACAAGAAAATCTGTGCGAAATGGGTCCCAGAACAATTTCTGGACAGCCATAAGGAAACCAGGAATCGAATCTGTCAAAAATTGAAGCAACTATGTTTGATAGAACCTGAAATTCTTTTTAAGAACAATTGCAACATGTGAATAAGCATGAATAGGTATACATCAATTTCAGGGGGAATATTAGCGGCACCATCTTGCATGGAACAACATTCGCAGGTAGAGTGGGATTTCGCATATCGAGCACCTCTCATGGCGAGTAATTTGCATAACGCGCAAAGTAAAGCAGCATGGCGCCAGTATTAACGAGAACATCATTTGCAAGAATGCAAAATGATTTTCGCTGATGTCGTTAAAAAACGCCAACCACATCAACGGCCGAGGAGGAAGTATAAATTGAAAAAGAGTAAGCTAAGTGTGATGTGGAGATCCAACCACAAAGCCTCGGTGACAGTATCCTTTTTACGGATTGGATTAATGATGTATTTGGTTCTTGAATTTTTTTTTTGGTCTTGCGCCATGTTTTGCTTGTTATGTAGAATGTTCCCAGGCCTACAAGACGACCTCCTTGAAGAATTTAAATTCATTCAATTTACAGTTTTTGCCAACCAACACCACTCTGTTATTGCAGCCTATGGACCAGCAAGTGATTTCTAAGTTTAAGAAGCTCTATACTAAGGGACTCTTCGAGCATTGTTTTGAGGTGACTGAAGGGACCAATCTCCCTCTTAGAGAATTTTGGAAATATCACCTCCACATTGTTAGTTACGTGCCTTAAGTTGATACAAAAGGCATGGGAAGGAATAACCAAGAAAACCCTTACTTCAGCTTGGAAAAAGCATTGGTCAAAGTACGCTGCGGAAGGTGACTTTGAGGGATTTTTAGACGGTACCTGAGGAGCCTATATTAAACGACATTGCGTCTTTAGCCGAAATAATGGAATTGGAAGTGGATAACAATGACATCTATGAGCTTGTTGAAGAGCACAGCCAAGAACTTAAGAACCAAAGAACTTATAGAATTACATACATTCTGCTTCACATGAAGAAGAGGCGGAGAAGGATTTATTAGAGGAAGAGAAGAAGAGAACAACTGAGCAAAGATCTTCTGATTCAATAAAAGAAATGCTGAAGAGCTACCACGTCCGAGTTGATCCTAAAGGCACGAGTGGAGTAGCTGTAAGTAGCCTTTGCAACTGTCCTTAGCTGTGACTAGAAGCTCTAGGCATTAAGGACCAGGTGAATGTTGTGTATACAGACATGGCTTGAGTATGCATCAATTATCTGGAAGCCAATTTAGGCCTTATCTATTCCTTCATTAGACCCTTGACGCATTATTTTCTTCTCAGCAGGCTATATTGTTGTGTACCTCGCATTACCGCACCAAACAGTTACATAATTGATACATACTCTTTGATTACGCTTACTGTCATGTTAAAATAATCTGTTAACCATTTTCTCCGCGATAGAACGTAAATAGAACATAATAACAATAACAAACGCAATACGTATGGACATCGTTCATTCACATGGAATTTCATCATCCGGTAGGTGTTGGAAAGTGACGCAAACAATTTAATTACGAATCGTGCGAGATGAAAATGTCGTCGCTCTAACTGTATCCACCGTTTACTATCGCAAGTTTACGTGTCCAATATCTGTTGTACACAGCTGTTATTATTTAGGCTCGTATACGCAACGATACGGTGTTATCTTAAATATGCAGACGATATTTTGATACCTGCCCCGGTATTACAGTTAACGCATTATCTGCTGCTACTTAAAAACAACAGTTACACTCGCTTAATGCATTTAATTTGAATGATATTGCGCAATTCCAATTCGTTGATGGATGTTTAATTTTGTGTTTCTTTTTTATTAAAACACTATAATCGAGTTAGTTACAATGCGAGCTCCAGTTAAACTCTCAAGAGACATAATAACTGTAAGGATAATGAGGAATGGCTCTCACGTGTCGATCTAGCTGACAAAAGGCGTTACGAAATTGTCATAATGTTGTAATAGAAGTCGTTTTCGTCGGGAGTGCTATCTTCAAACATGTACAGCCGACGATTTCATCTGGTGATGGTAAATTATGGCCGTATCTACACGCTACTTACATAAACAAGTTGTTGGCCCCTGTTCTGTCGGTAACTTACTCGACTTCGTTGTGGAAACCGTCGTTTCTGTCTACGAATTTATGAAGAAACATCGTGCGAAAACGAATAATGCACACAGCCGGCGTTTCGTAAATTAGTTTAGCGTAACGAGTCGAAAGGTCTTGACCGGCGCTGTTCTAATGAAGCTGGTGTGAAAGAGGTGGAAGTAGAAAGGATGTAATTGAAACAATGTGGTGTTTAGAAAACGTCTGGGAAGTGAAGAGGTGGATCTACTAATTTTAGAATAAAAACCAGGTTGATTTTTTTGGCTTCACAGCTAAGTCTGGAGTAATGTTTCCATACAATTAACAGGTAGATTTATTTGTTGTTTTTATATTGCTGTTTCAAGAACACCTATGGAAGGACCTTTCTCTTGAACTTCTATATGTTGTAATTAACCAAGAAAAGTATGAGTGCATTCCTAGTCTTCTTACGGCTTGAAATATTCCTGCATGTGCTTTGGTGTGTGGTCATTGATGACATCCTCAAACTGCTGAAAATTTAAATTTTGACCAAAGGTGAAGTGGGAATAATTACTTGGGCAGAATCCTCAACTATTTAGACATGTACAGTTTGGCAAAGTTTAACTGAAACAGCGCAGTAGCATGTGTGGGCTGGGCCACGCCGGTGTCAATTCGGGTAATTCGGCAACGAAAAAATGAAATGCAATCACCGTAAGACCCCTGCCGTCTTGAAGAGCACGTTCGATGATGTGGGCGTAACGAATAATAGAATATAGTGGCACGAGCCCCACATACACGTAGTAATAGTGCCGGTCAAAATGTCTGGAACATTGTGTCAACCGCGCCAAATAAAACACTGGCACTTTACTTTTGGCTAGTAGTATAACGAGGTCATCGGGTTCGCTCCGCCTTCGTGCGCCGTGATGACTCACTGTTTCAGTTGAACTTTGCCAAGCTGTAAAAGACTTTTTTGGAAGGCTTGTCGAACAAGAAATGATATACTGATCATGTCAACGGGTGATAAGTTCCGTCATCAATGAAGCTACTCTACAGTATAGTGATAAAGATGCGAATATCTCGGGATCTAAAAGAGCTACAGAGATTATTTTTATACCAAAATGATCCTCTTGAAAAGGTGCTTCTATTGGTTCGAACGATCGAGATTGGATCCATAGGAACGGAATTGCAAATATCTCCCAAACTAAAAGAGCTAGAAAGCTGCATTTTTTTTTAAATATTCGTCTCGTCGAGACGCTTCTTTTTGCTGTAGAGAGAGAATTCTGTAGCTCTTTTAGTTTCTGGGATATTCAGTTTTTTCAAAATATCTCGAAAACTTAAATAGATAACTATATTTCTTTACTTTGCCAATAGAAGCGCACTAAAATTCTGTTTCTTTTAGTATATAATGATGCTATAGCTAGCTCCTTTAGTTTCCGAGATATCTTGAAAAATAGAAGAAAAAACTGAATATCTCGAAAACTAAAGTAACTACTGAGTTGCACTCTACAGAAAAAAGAAGCCTCTGGAAGAGACGAATCTTTTAATAATATACAGTAGAGTCGTAATATAGTGAACATACCATATAGTGAACTATCCACTGCAGTGAACAGTTAAATATTAGTATTGGCCTCGAAATGGTGAACAAATTCTATCTCGCTTGAGTGAGTTGCACACGCACATACAGAGGCATTTCCCCGGAAAGCGTAAAGGCATATGTACCATCACGGACTTTGGTTATGTCCGGTATCTAGCGGTACAGTCTGCGCTCCTGTCACTATTCTCTTTAAGATAAAACGGACATGGTGACAGGAGCGCAGGTTGTACCGCTAGATACCGGACATAACCAAAGTCCGTGATGGTACATATGCCTTTACGCTTTCCGGGGAAGTGCCTCGATATGTGCGTGTGCAACTCACTCGAGCGGACATAACTAAAGTCCGTGGGTGTACATATTTATGTGTAATGCGTTTATTCCGCAGTTCAGATTTAGCAGTTACTCGGGGAGTTTCGGTGTTTTGCAGTGAATATTGTTGTAATTCAAGTTAACAATTACGAAGACGTACCTACTGTGAAGTGTACATTGTGTTTATGTTTTCCAAATGTCTCACGCTAAAAGGAAGCATCTAAAATTGGAAGAACACGCAGAAATCTTAGAATCATTGCAACAGGACGTTGCATCTGTAGTATTATCCAGGAAATATGGAGTTGCTAAATCGACAATAACTTCGATAAGAAACAAAAGGCGTATATTTTCTACATCAATATCCAATGTCTAACGAATAAGATAGACGCCCTTGAGGAAATAGTACACAACCAAAAAATATCTGTTGTCTGTATCGCAGAGCATTGGTTTAGTCCAAAGAACACTGCTTTCTATAACATACACAATTTTACAATGGCTTCATACTTTGTGAGAAATATCTTTATACATGGCGGAGTATGTATACATATAAGAAACGATCTATTTTACGAGGATATAAAATTTGTGTCTACTATGTCCGAGGAAAAAAACTGTGAAACATGTGGTATATATCTACGTAAGCAGGACCTCATTATACTATGCACATACCGGTCTCCCGATAGCGTTGTTGCCCAATTCTTAGAAGCCATGTCCACTATCCTTATCAAAATACTTCAACAATATAATAAAGGTGTGAGGATTATTCTTGCTGGCGATTTTAACATAAATGTGACTGCTAATAACAGAGATTCTCGTGACCTATTAAACACCTTACTTAGTTTCGGCTTAAAACATACAATCACTCAGGCTACGAGAATCCAAGGCTCGTCGGCGTCCACAATTGATAATGTATTCACCAATTTGCACGACTTTACCACCAGCGTGCTCGCAGTAGGTCTATCTGACCACAAAGGGATACAATTCAACATTAAGAAACAGCCACTTGAGCAGAATTATATTAAATCGAGAAGTCTCACACAACAAAATTATGAGAATTTCAAAAACTGTATAAAATCGCAAAGATGGACTGACTCGACAACCATAAAACATGTCAATACAAAGCATGACTTATTCCTCACCCAACTGATTGCTCAGGTAAACGTAGCTTTCCCTATAAAAACTAGATTAGTCAAAGGAAATAAGCCCAGACAACAAACTAGATACAGTAATGAGCTAAGACAAATAAAGGAAACACTAATATTAATGCAGGAAGCATATAACCATTTAGGTGGTGAGGATCTAAAAAAGATATTCAACAATTACAAAGAATTCTACCTGAAAAAATTAAGAGAACATAAACGAAGTAATTATTTAAATTCTATATATACGTCGGAAAACGTACAGAAAGGGATATGGAACGTAATTAAAAAAGAAACGGGCAACTCAAAAATTTCTAAAGATATGCCAAGTCCAAACGACCTAAACAAATATTTTTGCACAATGGCGGACAATCTCCTAAAAAAACTCAACCATTCTACCACTCAATCAAAACATACAAACACAACTCAACAAAACAATAGGTCCTTTTTTCTGGAGCCAGTAACATGTGATGAAATGAAAGCCATTATTCAAAGAATTAAACCGAAAGATGCGATGGATGTATATGGAATGAATACAAAGATGATGAAGAAATGTTCAGATTATCTACTCGAACCTCTTACCGACATCATAAACGCATGCTTTCTACAAGGATCAGTCCCCAACAACATGAAAATATCAAAAGTTGTACCCGTATACAAATCTGGTGATCCTAAAAATTCCAATAACTATAGACCTATTTCAATCCTACCCATACTTTCAAAACTTCTAGAAGCTGCTCTCCTATCACGGCTTGTATCCTTCCTCGAAAAAAATAATATACTTGCCCACAACCAATTTGGTTTCCGCACGGGTCGATCTACAATGGATGCTATTATGGCAGTCTTAAACTTTGTTTGGGACTCTCTAGAAGATGGACTAGATAGTATGATGCTGATGTGCGATCTGTCTAAGGCGTTTGATTGCGTACAGTGTGATATTCTCTTAAAAAAAATAGAACACTATGGGATCCGTGGCCACATCTCACAACTGCTACGCTCCTATTTCGAGAACCGTAAACAGATGGTATACCTAAATGGGACACTAAGCACACCTAGGAACATCAAACATGGAGTGGCTCAGGGATCGCTCTTGGGGCCCTTGATATTTTCTCTTTTTGTCAACGATTTACCACAGTGTATTTCGGGTCAGGTGGTGCAATATGCTGACGACACGACACTGTTGTGCAGAGGCTCAAATGATCAACAGCTGGAAGAAAGAGGTCATGCGATGCTGTCAGAAGCAAATGCATGGTTTGCGTCCAATAAACTTCTTCTTAACGAAGAAAAGACCACCGAATTAGTTTTTACATCTAAGCGAAATAAAACCCCTAAGAGAGCTGGATCAGCAAAACTTCTAGGAACAATCCTGGACACCAGATTAACTTGGAGAGATGAAGTCGATGCCCTTTCAAAAAAACTATCCTCTGTACTCTATGCCATCCGAAGAATTCGCTCAATCACAAACAAAGAAACAGCAATAGTAGCATATCATTCACTTTTCCACTCAAGAATGACCTACAGCATATAATTATGGGGAGAATCTGCACATGCAAATGATATTTTTGTATTGCAGAAAAAAGCTTTGCGCGCAATTGAGGAAGTGCCGCAGAAAACGCATTGCAGACAATTATTTATAAAAAATAAAATAATGTCGCTACCATCAGCGTACATATATAAACAGCTGATTTATGCAAGGCTGCAACTGTCATCCCTAAAACGGAAGGGAGAGGGCATGCCTTTTCAGTTACGATCTAAACAACAAGTTCCTCTCCCGTACCATAGGCTGGCAACCACTGCATCGAAAAGTAGGCACTTGGAATTGTTAAATAAACTGCCCGCTTCGTGGACAGAAAAGGTTTTTCCAAGTTTCAGGACATATATAAAGAAATATCTATTAGAAAACTGCTTCTATACAGTGACCGACTTCCTACAGGCAATTCATACAGTTAAAACCACTTAAATTAATAATAATTAAATACAATTAATTCTATTGAATAATTAAGCAAATTGTTTCCAGTACACTCCCACACACCCACACACACACACACACACCCACACACACACACACACACACACACACACAGCACGCACACACACACACATACACACACAATCAAAATTACACCCACTTTTTGTTTTGACGTTACCACTATATCTACATATGTATTGTATATTGTTGGGTAAAATAAAGTTTATTATTATTTATTATTATTATTTTGAAAATGATTGATAGTACGTTTAGTGGGCCCGGAATAAGAAAGACATTAAAACTATCGGTTTATCAAAAAATGGAAAAAGCTTTTTAGAAGTGGTTCTAGAAACAAAGAGAACGACACACGATTATAACCGGAGAGATACTTAAAAAGAAGACAAAGGTACTCCATGCGAAATTTTACACAGGTTCCTTTCATGCAAGCAATAGTTGGCTGCAGAAATTTAAAAAACGCTATACGGCATAAGGTTTTTAAAAGTTGCTGGAGAAAAACTGTCAACCCAACCAGAAATAATCGCTCCATTTAAAGAAAAATTATCCGAAAAAATACCAGAACTTCAACTTAATTTAGAACAAATATATAATGCGGGTGAGTCAGGTTTATACTGGATGAAACCCATAGGAAAAGCTAAAAATCTTCTCAAACAAAACACTCAAAAACTTCAGTCGCTCTGTTAATTATGACTATTCCAAAACAGTGTGGATGATAGCAGAGATTTTTAAACGTTGGTTTAAAAACAAATTTATTCCTGAGATAAGTTTGCAGATATTTTTATGCAGCGTCTTCACATTCAGTTTTAGGTAAAAGAGTTTTTAGAAGATCAAAGTTTGCCAATAGGTGCATTATTATTGTTAGACAACGCGCCAAGCCATCCACCAGTAGAAGAACTTAATGACATTGATGAATGCATTTGATCTAACCAGTGGATCAAAATGTGATACGTTTGGTAAAACTATTTTATCGTAAATAATTTTTATCTGACGTGGTTACCAAAAATGACATTGGAACAGCGTTGAAAGCCGTAACTCTAAGAGATGCTCTTATAAACTTGAATATGACTGGGAAAAATTAAACCCAACAGTAATTAGAAAATGTTGGAGTAACATATTCCAGAAACAAACGATTATGATGATGATGAAGAAGAAAACATCCCGTTAAGTGTTTTAAAGTTATGATTGAATGGTGAAGATCCAGAATATGCACAGTCTGAAGTTATGAATTTCTTATGCCTCATAAACTCTGAGGTAATTAAAATTAATTTATAGGTTTATGATCGACATGATGTTCAAGACTGGAATGAGGACCGTCAGTTAGAAAATGAGAAAGATGATGTCACAATTGAAATTGAAAATAGAGACAGCGTTGGTGATGACGATGAAACTGTGACTGGCAAGGTGATTTCCACTGATGAAGCACTGAAATCTTTGAATACGGTTCTTCAGTGGGCTGAAGAAAACCCAAATAAAATAGAATATTTTTGTGTGATTGCCCTTCAAGTATGTGTATCTGTATTCTCTATTTTAAGTTTAAATAAAATCATTTAAAATAACGTCCAAATGAATTTTATTTCTAAAAGAAAAATAATAGCTATCATGTGAAAGTATTTGTTTAGAATTTGGCGTTAGTAATATCAATCTCCTGTCTTTTGCAGCAATCTTTGAACAACGGCCAACAATTTTGATTTTTTTAGTGGCCGGTATTCACAGGTTTTACTATAGAAGTATTTCTGTTCTTATGTACATAGCAACAAACCTCCAAAATGTATAGATAAGGCAACGGTAGCAGCTGCAGTCGTCGAAAAAGTGGCCTACATGATTCTCTATGCGATGCACCAACAATCGATGGTATTGCTGCTTTCTGTGCAACGAACACTTTCATAGCTGAAGCAGAGGACCCCCATAGGATTATTCCATATTGCAGCCTGGACTGTACTTCAGCACAATATAGTGTACGTAAGCAGGCATTAGTTACTTGGAATCTGAGACACTTCAATACGTATGATTTGTTCGATATTACACTTGCCAGGTGGTAACAATGTTCCTTCCATGATAACGAAGATTCCATGGTAACCCTCAGGAACTTTGTCGGAACACATCAACTCCATTTAATTTTATATTATCAACACACACTTGTCTGTGCCTTGTATGAAATATCATATACTTTGTCTTTTCAATACTTAAGAACAGTTTACTATCAGCAAACCACAGATCTAGTAGGCGCAGGAGATTATTATGAAATACTTTCTGAGTCATTGCTTGCCGTTAGTATAGCAATATCATCTGGATACATTGTGAGGTAGACATCGGATAAATAAATAGGACTATATCATTTATGTAGAGACTGAACAATGTTGGACCCAATACAGAACTCTGTATAACCTCCATCTGCACTGGAAGAATATGAGAATACACTTATACAACCTCTCCATTTCTGTTCATATGCCTAATTTTGACCACTTGAAGCCCGCCTTGTAAGTATGACGTGAACCAAATTACATGCATATGGTGGATATTATCTTGAGGTTTAAACTAAAAATCCTCCAGCTGCAGCAAGAATACGATGAAAATATGACGGATATTCACCATGAAAACAATGTAGGTAGTGAGGATCCAATTGTGACAGAGACAAGTTTATTCAAACTTATTTGTTCAAGGCTTAGGAAGTTACCTTTTCGAAGGCACCAACACCTAAATACCAAATACATTAATATTGTTGAAGTATCCAGTTAAAAAAAAATAGGTCAACGCTATGTTCTTTTCTAATCGGAAAAACAAAAGAACTCGATGAAAAGGCGCCAATTTACTGGCTCAATCTCCGATGACGATGCCTTCACCTTTTCTTTTCCTTACTTTCTTATTTTTTGTCGTATAAATCCCCGGCTACGGCGACATGCAAGAGTGAATCTCGCAAACGAGGAAGTAACAAAGCCGGTGGCGTCTAGAAGATAACGACCCGACGAACACGCGGGTTACACCATTAAAAATGCACACAGTATAGCGACGGTTACGTGAGCTGCACCCTCCTTTTTTTCCAGCGGTACGAAGTTGTAACCTCTCGCGTCTTACTTCTTCGCTATACGTTAGGTATAACTCGCCAGGAAGTTTCCTCAATCGCCGCTAAAGAGTTTTCTATCTTTTTCTCCGAGCCCTTTTTTCTCTCGTTTTCGTCTGCCTACTATTTGTTGTTTGGGCCTTTGTGGAATTTTAATTTTACGTCGAAATCGTGAATCGAGTGCGAGCGCCCCCAACGGATTGTCGTTTATTCGTGCTTAATGTCGAAATATTAATCTGTTCGAGGATTTACGATCGGCGCAGTGTGCCGTTTGCGAAAGTAGTTTTTTAGAGTTACGGTAGGGTTTTGCCAACGATTTAGCGTCCGTTGTGCTTTTTCTATTCCATTTCCGTTTCGCGTATTGCCCAAATTATACGAGGTTATGGAGTCAGATAAAAGGATAAATGATTTCTTTCTTTTTTTTAGCCGTAGGACATCGCCGAATCGAAATTAATTTCTCTTTAGTGATTTTTTTTTAGTTTGGCATAAACGAAAGAATTGTATTCGCTAAACCGCCAGAAACATTAAAATAGGTCCATGTATACCGTTGACGCTTGTTGTTCATGCTACCAGCTTCTTTAGGTGGATATATGTATTATCCTATGCCCACGTTGTGATGCCAAAATGTAATAATCTCAAGTTGCGGGGTCAAAAATGTAATAGCCTCAATAGCTAGCTCGGATTGATTTAAAAATTGATAGAGCGGGTCGGTCTTGGGTTCGTGGATACGACAAGTTTGAATTGTACTTGGTGAATAAATGAGTGACTGAATAAAACATGCACAATAAAAAAAAATAGTCTCGTTTAATTTTCTTTTATTACGTACTCAACAGATACCAGAAAAAAAATAAATCAATTATTGCAAATGCAACTTAAAATAATTCGGTTATACAACCAGTTATACGTTGAGAGTGAAAAAAAACTAAATTATGCACTTCGCGATTGATGTCGCTAGGGGTACGCAAAATGTCAACGCACGTCTTGAGTGATTTATATCAGACTCGCACCTTTTACAAATTTTACCAATAATAATGCAAATAATAATTCTAAATAAAAATACAACAGGAAGAATACAATAAAACACGGGTACGCTCTTTATTTCCTGACTAACCTGTCAAATCCAGGATTAACTGGGATGTTTGGAAGGGGCTAAGGTTCGTTGACCCTTGTTGGTGGGAATTCTCGCGCAGCGTGGAATCTTCGTAGACAAATGTGTCCGGAACAATGGGTAGGAATGTTGGAGAATCTCAGGAAATCAATTTCTTTATCACTGAACTCAAATACAGCTTCTTAAATGTAGCTAACTGGTGAGTGCTGTTTTTAAAACGGACGCTGGATCGAAGATTCTGAGGTTAACGTTTAACACTGGACAAAAATGAGGTTAGGAATTTTATTTATCGGAGCCAAATTTTAGCGTGCGTATGCTTTCGATGTTAAAACTGATCTATCTATTTGTTTCTATGGAAATTAACAAGAAAATCTGAAAATTCTAGGCTTTGATTGGTGGAATTGCCGAGTGATTAAAATAACAAGTGAACATCGTTTTTAATTTATAAAAATCTGGAAAATATTTCGAAAATTCATTTTTGGATTAGAAAACGAAGTGTAAAATCGAATTCTACGGAGAAAATTAGGTCTTCATTCGGAATTTCACAAATTAAAGATGTTTTTGAAGCTACCTGTCAGATCCAAATTAAAATAGGAAATACTCATTTAAAAGGGAATTTACCAGTGGAAACTTATGTGAAACTTGTTGTTGACTACCTAAGGATCGTTTCATACTTAGTATGATATCGAGAAAATGTTATTCAGTGCCATCCAGAAATTGATGTCATCGGTAAAATTTTACTATGCTAACAGATTTTTTTCACTCTCTTACAATATTCTTTACAGTTTTTCTATTACAATCATAATTCTTACCACTAAGGTTCGAGTTACTGATATAAATCAGGGTTAATGAACAAATATTGAAAAAGTTCCTTCGGAAAGGATGCGAATTGACATGGAGTGCACGTAAACTTAAATGGATTCAAACGATTAGGCACAGTAAGTGTATTCTCTCTATTTGTACTTCTTATACCGTGTTTGTCATGTGTGTGTGAGTGATTATGCCATGTTTTGCCAGGTATCAGCCGCCTTAGCCCCCCGTGTGCGATGCAAATTGATCGTCCTTACCAATTTAGCTCGGAAAAGCTAAGCTGGACTTCTACCTAACAATCGAGACATGTGTGGTGTGTGTGTGTGAATAATGTACCAGGACAGTATATATACTTCCAACAATTGCCTGTCTTACTGCCAAAATAACGTCACTAGTCACTTCATTTAGAAGCTTACCAAATTTTACAAAAGAAATAAAACAAACTTGTGAAAGAGGTTGTGCCAAACTTTCAGCAATTGGATAACCAGAGAATGTGTCTCAATTCTAACGGTTGTGTAGTTTGAAAAAAAAACAAAAACGATCTATGGACAGAATTTATTAAACATAATTCTATAAGTGGAGCAAGCGCCAAAAGTTTGACAATTGGATAAGATGTCCAGCCTTATTGCCAAAACAACTTCATCAATCGATTTGGTAGCTTACCAGAATTTAGAAAAAGAATATCCGAACGGGATTTTTTGATTTTAACTCTATAACCAAGGAATATACAAAAAAACCTATATTTGGTAAAATAAAAATAACTTGTGAAGAGGATTTGAGCCATAACTTTATAACCAAAGGACGTGCAAAAATTTTGATAGCTTAATTGTTTGAGCAGCGTCATTACCAATGTACCGTCATCAATGAATTCATTTAGTAGCTTATCAGAGGTCTTCAAACAACAATTCGATATCTGGAGAATGGACAAAATTCTAAGGATCGTGTAGTTTGTCTAACCTTATTGTCAAAATAGCATTAACAAACAATTCGGTTGATACCTTCCAAGAGTTTAGGAATGAAACAGAAACAACTTATGGATGTTTGGAATTTTTTTATAATTATTTTGCGATATTCTGAAAAAAAAGCTAATTTAAAACAATTTGAAGCAATTTTCTTAATTTCCTATTAAAAAAAAAGGAAAAAGGAGCTTTATGTCGTCCAAAAATGTTAACTTTTTGTCAGGTATAGTTTGTGAAATAATTAAGAAAAATAAAAAAAAATGTTATCATCTTATTCTTCTTTTGTCAAAGAGGGTCGACTGGAAAATTGTCTTTTTTCGATTTTTTTTCCTGCATTAATATTGTACTATAATTATTATAGTAGATACAGAAATAATCTATGAATGGAAATGTTTGACTATAACTGAAAATGATCCACGTCTTCCCCTTACGGTCTTTTTGAAAATCAAATTGTTGCAGCAGTTGATCTACGTCTGGGCTATATTGATCCTTCCTGAAAAGGAGGGCGATACCTTTTTTCGACAATTTTTTTATAATTATTTAGTGAAATTCTGAAAAACAACTAACTTAAAACAATTTGAAGCAATTTTCTTAATTTCCTATTAAAAAAAAGGAAAAAGGAGCTTTATGTCGTCCAAAAATGTCACCTTTTTTTCAGGTATAGTTTGTGAAATATAATAATTAAGAAAATTAAAAAAATGTTATCAGCTTATTCTTCTTTTGGCAAAGAGGGTCGACTAAAAAATTGTCTTTTTTCGATTTTTTTCCCGCATTAATTTTGTACTATAATTATAACCTTTTATCAGGTATAGCTGACATCTATAAATCATCTCCTAGCCCTAAACACTCCGAAATATAAAGATTTCTCTGCGTTCATGATGATGTTACTCGTTATGAGCAATTGATTAATGATTGGTGCTTATCATTCACAAACTTAACACTCTCAAGGGTGTTACGGTATTTTCTGAATACAAATGATATGCGTTTACAAGTTAAGTCCCCCAAACTATTTCAATCATCAATTTTCTATACCATTTGGCACACCTTCGTAAAGCTGGATTGTATGAAGCCAGTCGGTCGCTGACATCAACAGAATATTTGCCTTTATCTAAGACACACGCTGCTTTGTTGGCTGTTCGTCCAAATTTATCCTTGACTGTTTCCATTTCTGAACCACTATGACAAGTCGAAAGCATCACGCTTGTCTCTCCATTTCAGTATTGTGCCACTTTACTTTCGATAATTTAGCATTTATTACTTCTTTCGGAATATGCTTTCTGCACTTCCTCATCGTACTCAACTTCAGTACCACACATTCAGACGCTGATAACTCATCAGTTGCATCGTTGCATGGACATATTCCATGTGTATCTTTTACCAGTACAAAGTTTATATATCTTTATACCGTAACGATGGCGTTTTGTTTTTGTATATTGGCGGAAAGTGAGTCGTCCTCGCCAAGGAACCATGGTATCATCATTACATATGTTGTTACCAGGTGTAAAGCTTGTTTGGAAGCACTCTATAAATTTGTTCAATACACTTCTATTTTGTATAAGCGATTTCCCTGAGGTGCTTTCTCAGTGCCAATAGTAATTCAAATCTGTTACGTGCCATAACTTTTGCAGGCAACGGAAGCGAGTACAGCTTTTACGCTTTTACTCCAATAATCGGCTAATTTAGGTAGTTTCACTATTCCCATATATCCGATCAAGCCAACAAATAACTTCATTTCCTGAAAATCAGTGGGTACCCACGAAACTGGGTTGCATATAAATTGGTTTCATTGACCATTTGGGAGTTTAGAAATACTGAAAAAGCCTCTATAGCACTAATTTCGGGGTCCACCCCTCCACCCCCAGTAATCAAAACCCTGCTGTTTTTCTTATGGGTGGTGCTACGAAGTACATTGGGTTGGATTGTTTTACTTTCCTGTTCGGTTTAGGAGTATCTAACACTCGTACCTACTCACTTCTTGAACTACCATCAGGGTATCTTCAGATGAAGTTGACGGAATAACAATATCTTCTGTCTCGAACGTAGATTTCCGTTTTCTAGCTTTCCTAGCGGTTGACGAATCTGGTTCATCAGAAGAATTAGACGAATCCGTTGTCGGCATATGAGTCATCGGAAGAAACAAAAGGTTCTTCGACTTCTGGTTCATCCAGATCTTCATCGCTCAGATCAGGGAGCTGACCATAATCGCCCGTTTCGTGGATTTTGGCTATTTCAGCTTCGGTAAGGAGTTTTTACGCCATAGTAAGTGGGCACAAAAATCTGTCTCTATGCAACACTGTCTCTATACAACACTGTCTCTATACAACACTGTCTCTCTACAATACGTTCTCTCTAAAATACTGTCTCACAAACTATGTTAATTTGAATTGATTTTCACCTGAAACAAGAAATAAGTTAAACAAAATTAGGTGTATCATCATTGATACACCTAAATACAGGGCGTATGTATCATTTATGATACACCAAACAGAAACAAAATTTTTAACACAATTAAAAAAGAGAAAACAATATAATAACTTTCTGAGCGATAATTAACTCAAAATCAGTCTTAGCCTATAACGGTAACAGTGTGGAAAAAGGCTTGGCGGCGGGCGTGCTAACAAAACAAATAATTCCGTTTGGTATCTTTCAGCTGTTATAGTTTGGTAAAAACTACAGACCCAATAATTGATCTTCTTGAATCTGCTATAGTTGCAGATCAAATTTTCATGTTTTGTTTCATCTGATCTATTTGACAGCTGTCAAACTTTGACGTTTCCAAAAACTTTCCTTACTAATAGAATCTGCATCTAGGATCTCTTATCATTAGTCCCCAATAATTTAAAATAAAATTTTAAATAAAATCTTCGCAAAAAATTACAAATAGCTGCAATACTCGTTTAGTGCTTAATTTTCACATCCTTAAAATTTTTTTTTT
>SMLS01060022.1:0-17394 GCA_004785975.1 Popillia japonica
GCTAGCTGGCACGGACAAGTTTATGTATAAAACGAAAATATGTAAAAGGGATACACCAGCATATTTATTCATCCCTTCGCATATGACACATCTAAAACGGCAGTCGGTCTGTTTCCAGCTTTGTGTTAGAAACGGAAGTTTCAAACTCGGCCGTCCTATCTTCGTCTGTTACGTCTGATGTTGTTCTTCCTTTATTTTGTCGCCTGAGACGTGTGCGTGCATGTGCGCTGCATGTACGCGGGGGAATTTATACACACACATATATATGAGTTGGACCATTTGTCTGTCAGTCTGTGACCCTCCGCAGATAAATATATCGGATGAGAGTTTCCCTAATTCTGGTGTCTTTCGGTTGTTAGGTGCGGACCGAGGCACGTGCTTTTCGGCCGGGTTTTTACCGACTGAAGACGATGATGACGACGACAACGACGACGATGACGATGATGTCTCTTTTTCTCTTCTACAACTACTAACATAGTATGCATGTGCGTGCTGATGTTCGCCCGGTGCCTTCGGGCTGGCGAACAACATGCAGAAGCGCGTGCATGCATAGTTAGTCGGATTCGTTTTTCTTTTCGGTCTATTTATGACGTCTAGTTAAATTACCTTGACACTAACGAACTCAACACAATGCTGCGCATCAAGAGACGGTACAGAACACGGTAGCGAGTGTGTTGTAAGTATATGTCACTAAATTTAACACTCGCTGTCTAGGCAGTTACTACGGTTAATCACAGTAAAACTGTTTCTAATATGATTATTGTCTTTAAGGTCGTTTTTGTCATGTTCATTTCTATAACTAGGTAGGTAGGTACATACATACCTATAGGTAATTATTTGTACCGTACGCACTTTCTACATCTTAAATTTACATTCAATCCATTTACTTTTCTTCCAAACCAATATCGTTTATGTGACCATCACTACAGCTCTTGTGTAAACTTGTTCAATAAGCTTGTTACAGCACTATTTTACCGTTAAGAGCGAACGGTAAATCGATCGGAATACAATCCTCCGAGAAGGATAAGACCATCCCTTCGAGATTTATCTAAGACAATCCCTGCCATTAACATGAACCACGTACGCCCCTTAGTATGTGGTGCCAAGAATGCCTCCCTGTTGCATCGCTCTATAAAAATTTGCAATTTCTTTTAGAAGCCACATGTCAGATAGTCAGACCTATAGATATCTTATAGGTAGGTACTATAGGAAATTTATTTATCAACAAGAATATCAGCACTTTGCTAAAATATAGGATGATAGTTATAAGTATTCCTAATTACCTAATAGTTCCGTGTTTGATTATTACCGTAGCAATTAAGTCCATATTATTAGGAATTCATACATATGTATGTATGTATGTATACCTATAGTTGGATTCACGGATCTTGTCCATTAAGTGATCAACAGCGTAGTTAAGTAAAGATATACGTAAACCCTTCATCACCAACGTACAAATCGTGTTAGTGAGAGATGTCAATATGACACATGAATCGTTGCTTAAAAATAACATATGTAGGTACACTCATGGTAAATAGAGATTGAACAGTTTCCATATAACAACGTATTGAAAGTGTCCAATCTCTACTTACTGTGAGTCTACATCTACATGTTTGTTATTCCTATGGGCTGTATAGAAGTGAACGAAGATGGAACGAACAAGGTGGAAGAGTTTTATCAATTCATACTCATACTCGGCTTCATCTAGTTTGAGCTAATGCTCTTTAGAGGGCACTTTTCTAAATTAGCCGGTAATATATGTACCTAGGTCATATGTCTAATTGTAAGAAGTTTATAACTATTACCTATTTGTCTAGTCTATCTATATTTGAACTACCTATGTAAATCTTAATCCAGCATAAAACGAAAAACTAAATTTAAATAAATCACTTGCAGTTTGAATATAAACCTTTGCTGTCACAATCTAAAATTATTATCTATGATATGATTCATAGGTACGAACCTTACTCGAAATTCGAGTGTACCTACCTACATGTTCACTTGGATAATTACTGACCAGGATGAACAAAATGTTAGATATTGCAAGCGAATGATATTAAAATCCAATATAGAGAGTAGGCATTTAATAAATTTATAGGTATGTACCTACATACATAGATTCATACATATGTAGGTACATACATCTAGATCTAAACCTATCTCTAGTAAAATATGTATGTATGGTAACGCATCGCATATTTGATAATTAGAGTTTGATTGATTTTTAATGTCTAATCTAAAACGCAAAAATAATTAGGTACTAGTAGATAGTACATACATAATAGGTAGCCAGCTATGTTATAATTCCTTTTGATACGATGCCAAAAATATTCGGTACGTAACAATCTTCGTTTATTCCGGAATTACACGGATTTCGACTGAACTGCTCGCGCGCAAAGTAAATGTTTATCATCGTGATACGTAAACAAAAAATCATTCATTATTCAAACGTCGTCCGTTCTCAAAAGGGATCTGATAAATCTAAAACATCGGCATTAGCTTATATTCCTAACATAAACTGCCGAATAACATAAATACGTATACACACAAGCAATTGACGTTTTACAACCAATCCCATATCTCTATATACAATATCGAGGTTCTCTGTGCAACTTGAAACTATTCCATCAATAAATTGAAAAAGACCAACGGCGGAGACGCTGCGCGGAGATGTGGGTACATACATCCATGCCTACTACAACCCGGCTATACGGCGATCGTAACTAAACAAAGCCTGTACCTACTATGCATTGTAGAGGCCGGTTTCGTCTGTCCGCAGTCGGCCGCAAAGGACGGCGACCGAGCAGGGTGCGGGGACATATTATCGATATGGAATTATGGGCGTCGCCCCATCTCATAAACGTAGGGCGGGGATTATGAGTAAGCAACAAGTGCGTTTTATTTATGAATGTATGGCCACGCCCAGCTGTCATAACCGTGGTACGTGGCTGGTTGGTATCCTCGATACTTTGTCATACTCTATAGCGCGCGCTTGCCCAATCTGCCCCCCCACCATTCTACTACTTCTGCGGATATTATCCCCACTTCTTTCATATTCTCATTTAATATAATAATTGGACCTATGCCACCAGTTGTGCTCGCTCTACCCTACCAATAAAGATATAGGCGCGTACGCCACTGCTTTAAGGCACTGACGACGATCGAATTTTATCTCGGCACCCGTAGATACCTAACTGAAGATTTTTATAGATGACTCAATTACGGTTTCTTCGTTTAGTATTATCCGCTAGACAATCCCCGCTTCCGTGCGCGAAACGATATTGAACAGTATCAAAAAGAAAGTGTACGTCTCCTCAATGTTTAATGATGATCAGCAATGCTTCGTGTTGTTAGTATCTACTTAGAATTAGATTATACCCATAATTTTATGTAGGTAAATATTAAGTAGTGATTGCGTGTTTAATAAGTGTTAGTTTTTCGGTTCAATTTCAACTGTTGTCAACTAGAAATGTTTGGCAAACAAACAAATCTCTAGATGATCTTAGCGTTTGTGCTGTCAGAAATGTGCATATTTCCAGTGTTCAACAAAAAGAAATGACGAAACTAACTATGTCGTATAACTGAGCCTCATCTATAGTAGGTAGATACCCCTCTTTTAAGCAACACCCATGACATCTTTCGAAACCTATCAAGCTAAGCATACCTATCGTTAATAGACCCATCCAAACATTGTAGCTCTCTGAACAACACAACAAACCTATTAGATAGTTCTTACTAGATCTCCATCGGACATAATGTTTCTTTTTGTTATTTTTACATAAAACACGTCAAAAACAAACACGAAACCAAATCTATCGTCCAACAACATAGTCTATAGAAATTAGCGATCGAATTTTACGGTCCTACGCTCCACCGATTATGGAAAATGCCAATCTTCGTATTGAAACAAGTCGGTAATGAAGTATGATTTTCCCACACGAGACTCTCGGTTATCCCATTTGAAATATCAATAACATAGGTACCCAGCATATAATCGATCTCTTATTAGATAAGCATATCGAAATTTGGTAATTCTATCATCGACGCGCCAAGCAATAACACTCACTGAATAATTAAATAGATTTACTCAAGCATATCGTGTACCATATACCTATGTATGTATATAAAAAAACGGTAAAGTAGCTTAATACGAACGCTAGGTTCCCGATGGGAAAGTCATCGATATAGAAACATACTTATGTAGATATGTATGTATGTATGTACTTAGTACATACTGCTGAGTAAATGAAGCGTGATTCCGGATTTCTCAAATTCGGCGATTAGATTTTAACAACTATCTTACCTATTCCACTTTTCTAATTAAGTACAACAAATTCAACAATAAATCGTTCATTCTTAATTGCAGGTGAAATTTCCCCGTCCTGCGAAGAAGACGTTATCAACATCGCGTCGTCGACGCCTACTCTGAACGAAATCCAATACCCGGACGCCCTAATGTGTCCGCGATGCCAGGAGCAGTTCACCGACGTCCAAGAGTTCCTAACGCACAAATCCGAATGCTCGTTAAAGGCGAAGAAGCACGACGAACCAGCGCACTCGGATCCGGAAGATATGGTCGTCTCCGAAGACGATGACGATCTCGATGACGACGAGAGCGGCGGTAAACGCCTGGAGAGAATGCGCAGGCACCACCAGGACGCTGCCAACAACAATAATAGTTTGGAGGAGGGATCGCCGGAAGATGAAACCGGCGGTAGGTTAGGGTTCCCCTTTCCGTTACCGGCAGCTACGGGTCACGTCACGTTGGAGGCTTTGCAGAATACGAAAGTTGCGGTCGCGCAATTCGTAGCGACGACGATGGCGAACAACGCCGAGAACGAAGCCGCCTTCAAGGAGTTGGCCGTCTTACAATCGACGTTATTCACGTTGCAACACCAACAAGTACTACAATTGCAATTGATCAACCAATTACAGCAACAATTATCGATAAATAGATCAAAAGCGAGCAGTCCGGCTTCTTTAAATAACGAAAACGAAACCGAAGCTCTTCCCGCGGACTCTCCGCCTCCGTCGCAAGTCGTCTCTAGGGAACCTACACCTTTATTACCGCCGGCTCCAGCTCAAATTATAGAAACGCAACAATTGCCTGTTTCGGAATCTCTGCAGCCGGAAATCACGGCTTGTCCTTCGATACCGCCTCAAATTCAACCTCCCCTATGTTCTATATCGTCGTCGTTAGCATCGACCATCATCACCCATAACAACGAGCCCCCGCCGTCGCTAGATGAGCCAAATACTCTAGAAATGCTGCAGAAGAGAGCGCAAGAAGTGTTGGATAACGCCAGTCAAGGTTTGTTGGCTACGAATTTGGCCGACGAATTGGCATTTAGAAAAGGCAAATCGCCTTCACCGTACGATTCTAAAGGTCGCAACGAACCGTTCTTCAAGCATCGCTGTCGATATTGCGGAAAGGTGTTCGGTTCAGATTCGGCCCTACAAATACATATCCGTTCGCATACCGGCGAGCGTCCCTACAAATGCAACGTTTGCGGCAGTCGATTCACTACTAAGGGTAATTTAAAAGTACATTTCCAACGGCATAGCGCGAAATTTCCGCATATCAAAATGAATCCGAATCCGGTCCCGGAACACCTCGACAAATATCATCCACCACTGCTGGCTCAACTCGGTCAGCAGCCTGCATTATCGCCTGGCGGTCCTCCGCATCCGCCTCACTTAGGATTCCCGCCGTCTCATCCGTTCCCGCCGACGACGATACCGTTGTATAGGCCGCCGGGACCTCCTCCGCCCGATCTGTTGAATAACAGGTTGCAGCCTTCGCCTCATCGACCGCCCGAACCGTCGCGTTTATTCCCCTCCCATCAATTATTCAGCATAAAACGAGAGGAACAACAAGACGTGCCGGAGAATCTCACCAAACCGATACGATCTCCGACGCCGGAGAATCTGAATATACCGCCGGAAATCAAACAGGAAACGATAACAACCGCGACCGCGTTGGCGACGGCGACAACGACGATGACTTCCATGGAAGAAATTAAAAATCAAACGATATCGGATATAATGCCCAAACAGGAGGTCGACACGGATAATGAGCAGTTAGAGCAAGAACCGGAGAGGTTCTCGTCACCGGGACCTTACCACGATGAATCCAGTATAGATAGCAGTAAGTTCAGTAACGAAGATTTATTGGGACAACGGAGTCCCGGCGTCGAAAGGCCGGAGAACATGCAGGACGAGCCGGAGAATCTGTCGCAGAAGGGAAATCCGTTAACCGGTCCCTTGAATGTGATTACCAGTCAAAGGTTGCCGGCTAATTTTCCATTCGGGCATACGTCGTCTCCACCTAGTAGTACCTCATCAGGTGTGTACATACATACATACATACATACATACATACATACATACATACATACATACATACATACATACGTACATACATCTAATATTAATATTATTCTTTCTAAGAGACTAAATTAATTGAGCAAAAATCATCATTGACTTACCGTACACTTTCATATACCTACTCGTACATACCTACATAAGTACATATGTACGTACATACATATCTAGTGCATGAGCTGGATATTAAGATTTCGTTATTTCCATTGACTTGACTTGACCAAATTTAAATGCAATATTTTCACAGGTAGTTTAGGTCCATTCCCTACTACACCATTAACGGACCCGGCCAAGGATCCGGCCATCTACACCAGTTTACTACCGCGTCCGGGAAGCAACGACAACTCGTGGGAGAGCCTGATTGAAGTGACGAAGACGTCGGAGACAAGTAAACTGCAACAGTTAGTGGACAATATCGAACATAAACTGTCGGATCCGAATCAGTGCGTGATCTGTCATCGAGTGTTGTCCTGCAAGAGCGCGCTGCAGATGCACTACCGGACTCACACCGGCGAACGTCCGTTCAAATGTAAGATCTGCGGTAGGGCGTTCACCACCAAGGGCAATCTGAAGACGCATATGGGCGTGCACAGGGCGAAGCCACCGATGAGAGTACTGCATCAGTGTCCGGTGTGTCATAAAAAGTTCACGAACGCTCTCGTGTTACAGCAACATATCCGGCTGCATACAGGCGAACCCACCGATCTCACTCCCGAACAGATACAGGCGGCCGAAGTGAAGGATTTCCCGTCGCCGGGAGCCTTTCCGCATCTGAATTCCATGAATCCATTCCTAAGTCAAAGCTTTCAAGTTCCTGGATTATCTCCGATCGGTCACGGAGGATTCCCGCTCCACATGAAACTGGACATGGATAGAGATGTCAAGTCTGAACAGGATTACATGGACGACGACGACGATGACGACGACGATATGAGCGCCTCGGATAACCAAGTGTCGTTCGCCACTTCGTCGCCGCCGGACCATCACCTGCATTCGAACACGAGCGCGGTGGCGAACGTATCTTCCGGGCTGAGTTGTTCGGCGGAAGATTTGTGTCATAATAGCGGCAGAAACCTGCCGCCAATATCACCAATGCAGAACGGGGAGAAATCTCCTACGCAATCCGGCATCACCAGTCCGGGAAGTGTCGAAATTAGATCGTCGCCAAATCAAGCAACCGTCCAGGTAAGCGATCGTGGCGCGCGGTCGTACTACAATTTGTTGTTCTTATCGTTGCTTTACGTAATTCACATCATTCATATCAAAGGTACCACGCCCTCCATCGTCGCAACGCGTCGGCAGTCCCACACCGTCAGAGTCAAACTCCTTAGGCGCCTTAGATCTCACGCCGAAGACGTCGCAACCGCCCATATCGAGTCCGGGACCGATACCCGGACCACCTTCGTTATTTTCGTCCTTCGGCCTTCTACCGCCGACGCAAGGCAGTTCTCCGCTGATGACATCCGCTCTATCATCTCTGACATCATCAGTGTTGACATCGACGAGTTTCAGCCCGCTTAGGTTAGCAGTCGGACCGGCTGGTAAGAGAAAGAGAAGATGGTTTTTTCATATTACATATTTTTCATTTATTTCTACGTTTCAGTGAGAGGCAACACCACTTGCACTCTGTGTTTTAAGACTTTCGCGTGCAATTCAGCCCTGGAGATCCATTACAGGAGCCATACGAAGGAGAGACCGTTCAAATGCACGGTTTGCGATCGAGGATTCTCGACAAAGGTGAAGAATTACGGGTTATATATAAATATAATATAGAATTAAATTAAAGAAAGAAGCAAGAAGCCGAACGATTTGCGCTTTAGTTTCTCAGTAGCTGGGACTATAGGTAGTTGGTATAGTCGACAACTAATAAAATCAGTACTTTTAACTACATACTTAGTATAAGATAATACTATTGTACGTATGTAAATACATCCTTACGAGGATGTAAATTACATATATACATACGTATGTATGTACATATGTACATATCTATGAAGTGCTACGATTCAAACTTTAATATTAAGAGAAAGAAGGGCGTGCTGTATATGTATGTAAGTACATAGGTACATACAATGACGGACAAGCAGAACGTAACTACATATTACATTCAGTGTTGTACTATGTTACCGTTGGCGACATCACTTGTCTCATCTCGAATTAACTGTTGGCCATGAGCCAGTTATAATATAAGCTATGTCAAATGTCGGAGTGGTTTATTTTCGATTAAGAATTTCATTTTTACATAGCATGGAAAAGCCCACCGCGTTCCTCCAACGTGGGCTTTTTTCTTCATTTTTTTTTCCTCTCAATTCTACGAGAAGAAGAACCAATATAAAGTATTCATTGTCTTCTACATATAACGTTGATTGAGTATATGTATATAGAATTCAATTCGGTTGATATTTAACTTATAAGTTTCTTTATTATTGATACCTATACATATGTAGGTAGATGCTAAGCGATCTGAAAATAAACACCAAATCGTTCGAAATATATTCATATACATACATAGGTATTTGGTTCATATTTAATTCATAAAGAATATCTATTTATAATTTCTTATAAGTCAGTCTGTCAGCCTGTAGTTATGACACAGATCGTACAACTAATTTCGAATAAAATAAAATCATAAATACAGGATGTTCACTTGATGTATGAATGACTTGACGTATTTCTAACTACATAATCCGTATATGCATTGTATGTTGTACGTTGTATATATAGTGTCGTACGTATGTTTTACAGGCAGGTGAGGACTGCGTATGCGGTCAGAGGCGTATCCAGGACGAAGGGGAGCGGAAAAGAAAGCAGCCGCCGCGAAACAAGAAAATCCCTTCTGTTTTTCCATTGATTCCAATGAGCCCTGGATACGCCACTACTGCCTCAAGCCAATGGAGCAGCTCGCTCGCGCCGGTAAGAACACGCGCGAGCGCGCTCTCATGCACGTTGCGCTCGCCGCATCCGATCTTACTCATATCGTTTTCTTTTCTGTTCTCGGTTGTCACGAACGATCAACAGGGCAACATGAAACAGCATATGCTGACGCATAAGATCAGGGATATGCCGCAGCACATGTTCGACAAGCCGGCAATCGGCGACGAATCGCCCGTACAAAGCGGACCACCGTCTCAACAACAGCAACAATTACCGCCGCAGCAACAGCAGCTACCGTCGAACCAGCCATCTAATCAGCTTTCGTCGCAGCCGCACCAACAGCAACAAGTTCGTCAATCGCCCCCGCAACAGCAACCGCCGCCATTATTGCAGCCGTCACTTCCGCCCCAGCCCCAGCAACCGGCGCCACCTCCAAAAGATATAAAATCCGAACCAGATTTACCGCCGACGCATCATCCTCAATCGCAGTTACATTCGCTACAGGATAATAATAGCGAACCGGTGAAGAGAGCGCCAACGGAAAACGAATTGCCGTTGCCGAAGCGACCTCCAAGTAAGTATTGACATAACCACGACGATGATGATGATAGTGATGAGATGATATGAAATGTGTTGTGTGTGTGCATTATATCCGACTAAAATTGTGCGCATTGTAAACATCATGCATTAAAATAGAATACAAAAAAGTTTTTGATGTAACGTTCAAACTTGTTTTGTATTCTAAAAACATCTACCTATCTGTATACATACGTATTACAATCTTAAATTCACCCAAATTAATAATTAACGTGTACGAAGAGCATCAGATGATATATGTTTTATTGAATTATTTATTTATGTATGTATGACATTCGTCTGATTCCCTTTGTACCGACATACATAAGTATATACATACATATGTACTTACATATGTAACATACATGCATGTGTTATAGCAAAATTGAAGTGATGAACAAGTGTAATAACAGTATCATAAGTATATACCTACATATGTATGTATGTATGAATGTATGTATGTATACTTCTACTTACTATCAAAAAGATTGACGTTAACATTCATATTCAATATTGCAATAACATAAGAAAGAATATTCATATCTTTCTCATTTACGTACTGCTCTGATTTAATTGACGAAATACTTAAATGTAAAAAAAAGAAATGCAAAAAAACAAATACTGTATACTTGATTTGCTTGCAACTAACTCAGCTGGTTATGGGGGCCTCATGTGTGTTTTGTGTGTGTGTTTGCAGGCTTGCAGGCCAGTAAACACTTGTGCCACGTATGCAATAAGAACTTCTCGTCCAGCTCGGCCTTGCAGATACACATGCGGACACACACGGGTGATAAACCGTTCCGATGCACCGTTTGCCAAAAGGCCTTCACCACCAAAGGAAACCTGAAGGTAGGAATTAACCTCAATTTGCTGCTGATGCTGCTACTTGTCCGTTTCGCTTTCGTTTTTTTGCCGCCGCTGCCGCCGCTGCTACTGCCGCTGCTGCCGACGCAATTTGCTCGTTACTAACTAACTCATGATTATAGGAATACATGTACATATGTATAAATATGTATCTTATATACATAGCTGCTATCGAAATACCTTCAGTAAGATATCGCGGTATCATACTATGCTGATATCCACAGTGAAGTGTCTATATCGAAGTTAAAGAAACGAAAATTGCAACTCGGACGTAGGATTCATATGTATGCTTACGTTGATGGTGTGTGTTCGGCAGGTACACATGGGCACGCATATGTGGAGCAACGGAGCATCACGTCGAGGTCGCCGCATGTCACTCGATCTGCCGCCCATTCCCATGACCCCCAAGGATTCCGAATTTCTGCAACGGAGGCCAGATCTCTTCTACCCGTACCTCCCGGCTCCGTTCCTTAACGGCATGCAGCAAAAGGTACATTTTCCAAATTGCAACGTTAATTACATACATATATAGGTATATTGTTTCGAAAATTTACTGTATCCAACATAATCTATTGAATTAATGAATTAACGAAATGTTGCGTGATTTTTAATGTTTCATGTCTGCATTTATAGCTAAACGAGATCTCAGTGGTACAAAATCCACAAAACGGATTGGGGACGCCCGGTAGCAAATATAACCTGTTAGGTTTCGGTTATCCGCCCCCGGATGTGATGCGCTCGCAGGCGAGTTCGCCGGAGAGGCCGCCTACGAGTCCGCCGCCGGGACGGGAACCCGACCGTCTCTGGGACCTGCACTTCGACCGGAAGACGAACAGCGAACCGCCCCGAGACGAACTACTACCGCCCAACAGGGAAGGACTGGCCGCATGAAACATCACGGATAAGAAAAATAATTCATCCTCCAACATGTTCCTAATATAGTGAAATTAATTAATATTATTAACTACTTAAATCTTGCGTGATCATCTAAAACGAGGAAAAGAGAAATGAAAAACGTTGATTTCAAAAAGACTATATACATACATACCTACATACATACATATGTATGTATATGTACGACATAAGAAGAAAAAATAAGCTAAAAAAATTAAGCAGCTATTTAAATATAAAAATGGTGTGTTAGGAAAGCTTGCAGCACAGAAACAACAAAAAAAGAGAATCAAAAAATCATCAGTCTTAAGAGCGAAAGTGTTCGTAACACGCCATCTATAAATGTAAATGTATTTTGTAACTAGTCTACGAGTGGATCGGGGCAATGCATACTGTGATACATCAGCTGTAGGGAGCGGCACATCCGGCCACTGAATACCGCTGTTTTATTATTATTATTTTTTAATTATTAAAATTTTTAAATTATAACTTAATAAGGTAAAGATGCGATTAGAATAATCAATTATTATCAGAAAAAAAACAAATTAACGTGATTTATGTACGTGAAAGAAATCTGGGTGTTATCAATAAATAATAAATAGGTAAAAAAGAGAAAAATACCTGAAAAAATCGATATGAAGAATAAAAACATTATGAGTACTTATTAGTTTTGTATCATATTATAAATATAAAATTAAAAAAATACATATATTATTACTATAATTATTACTATAATAAATGAATATAATAAATAAAAACAGATAATTGAAACTTATCACATTAAATGTAATGCTGATAATGTTGATGATTGATTATTATACTTACGATGAGGATTTTGACAATGATATATACTTAAATGTACGATATACATTGATACATAAGTAAATACATAGGTACATACATACATAAGATGATATATAATTTCGTATACCGTTTGCTGTGTTATACATATTATTATAGATAAAAGTAATGATCGAGTACTACTGGGAGGAGAGAATCTCGTGTAATAGGTATAATATACTGATATATAAACTACGTCTTCTTTAAATTAGGTGAGATTTATAACAAACGCAAATCTATCAATGCAATCACAAACCTAAATCGAATACATGTATACAATTCTAAACGTGGTACGTTTCAATTTTTAATTTAAAACCAACCTAATTATTTGAAGACAGTACGTATGTATATTAGAATTATTATAGACTGTATTATACATATTTGTGTCCTATGGACGCGCATCGTGGCAACGCCAGTATATACTTAGCTTTATATTGCCTCTACCCTTTCTCCATCCTATTTTCCATTGTACCAACAAATCTTTTCTCGTTATCTTCTTTGTACATAGTTTAGATAATTTAGTTTTTTTGAGCTGACTGCTGTATATGTTTCAAGTGTTGTTGTATGGTAAACGATGCAGAGGAAGGAATAGTTAAATACGACGATCATGATTGAGCGATGATCCAGCATTATTAGTCGTTAAGTACATACATACATCATTAAGTACATATATCAACAAGTACATACACATACATACACACACTTACACATACATAAGAATAAAACACAGAAGAAGAAAACGAGAGGCATTCTAGGCATATGTACCTATATGTAATGAGAATGAAGATAATCTTTGTACATATAATATTATAAATAGTATAGACACTACTGTGGTTACTGATGAGACTGTAAAAACAAAAATGAAAAAAGATAAATCGACATAAATCTATAAATTATGCTTAAAATCGAATGAATGATATTATCGTCTTTGTCCTCAGCAGTGTTACGAAATCTCCTTCCTTCCATTATTTCATTTTTTTTCTGTTTCGATTTGATCCGATTTCTACAGGTTATTCTTGCAAAACTTACACTCGTCATTAAACAAACACTCGTATAAAAATTACATATTTTTAAAGCGATCTGAAACCGCGCAACCGTGACGGGGACATCCCCTACTACACAAAACAAACAAACGAATAAGAAATATAATATACCTAAATATACGTTCTAAGAGGAAAAAGAACAAAAAAAAACAAAATGAAGACAAAATGACAAGAAAACGGAAAAATGGCAAAACTGTATGTAAATGTAAGTAATTTAAAGATGTTTTTATTTCAGGATAAATGTACAAATATTTTTAACTGGTACACATACTACTGAACTATGTCTGTATTTATAAAAAGTCGTACGAGCCAGTTAAGAATCTGTTTAATTATAAATTATAAATATTTATCACATTCAACTCTTGAGTGGTTTTATTTTTATTGCCCGTCTTTAGCACCTATCACTTTATCCTTTTTCTTTTTCATCTATTTCTGATCTCAGTTGGTAATCAGGCACGGATTTAGGTTCCATATAATTGTACGAAATACAATGATGAAATAAATTGTATTAAAGGAGTAACCAGTAGAAAAACAATACTACATACTTAGTAGTCGTAACAAGGATTAAAAAAAAATAAAAAAATACACAAAAACGATAAAAGCTAAGAATGTACATACAACAGATCTTCCCTGATCTACCAACATATAATAATAGGTGTTATAATCATCTAAACTGAAGAACCAATACCTCGAGAATTTAACGTCGGCTAACAAACAAAAAATTCTATTAAATAATCATATAATAATAATAATAATACATAATAATAATTGGGAGAAAGAAATGAAAAAATGTACTATTTTTCCAATCATCTATAAACAGTAGATATTTCCATCTCTTCTTCCTTATGAATTGCCGACTGAAAGAGTAATTAACTTAATAGAGACGATTACTCAACTATGTACATTTCGTACATCAAATAATCACAAAAAAATAAGTAAAAAGAACCGAACCAGTATGTGTTATGAAAGAAATCAACATAAAAAACAAAAAAAACATTACATAACTGCAATAGATCATTACGGTCCTGTACAGGACGGGTACGAGAGCGTGTTGAATCTCGCGTTCAACCGCTACGGCATCGAGACAGATCCAGCATCCGTAGTACTACGTAGAGGAATACCTATTCGTAGAAATTAACCGTCTGGCCAGTATATGTCGTCGTTTGCGTTGATGGAATCGTTTACCTGACCGGCCACTAAATCTACTTAATTGTGAAATTATAAATTATAGAACGGAACGACAACATCGTATAAATATTATCGGTATTCACTAAAATTAATCGCGTAAATATTTTCATATGTACCTAGCTACCTATAATTTTTTTTTCCACGGTCGGGAGTAGAAATCAGTTTCTATGACATCAAAATTAAAACAGAAGTAGTCGATTATTCCCGAGGGAGTATAATACTCCCAAGGGAGTTTACATTATGGAGAACGTTTGTGATTCATGCAAAAAAAAGATAACATTGAAATTATTTATTGACATTTAAATTAAATGTTACATTTGTACAATTTTCAAAATTAATATTAGAAGGAATATTACTTTCGCTTACATTTACAGTTTTTGTGATTGCCCTAGTAGTGGTACCTACTAAAACCTGATTAGCAATTTTGGTCTTATTTTCAATGGAGTTCTCGACATAACCGTCAGCAACTGTCGTTGGTTTCCAACCAGCATGACGCTTTATTGTCGTGATATCCACACCAGCATCTGCCAGTAATCTCGCTGAAGATCTTCGTAAGCAGTGACCAGTATAACATGCAGCATCAGGTAATTTTAAATACGAAGCTACTACACTCGGAATTTTTCCCATGGTATTCTGGCTGCGAACTACATTTTCCTGCTTTGTAGTACAAAAAAAGGGCGCTTATGCTTGACGTGGGGAGGAACGAAGGGACAGGTATTTTCGAAACAATTCAAGCATATTTTCCATATCGGTAGCCACAAAGGTTCGTGGAATCTTTGTCTTAGTGTTTGGGGCAAGCCGTGTTTGGAATTTTTACAACCAAGGAAGAGCCTACATCCTCAATATCATCTACAGTTAAATTGACTAGTTTATCAGTTCGACAAGCTCCGGCAATCCCCAGAATTAATCCAACCTATAAAAAATCAAAATACTTAATAATTGAAATACATAACAACAAAAGTAATCTTACCTTAATCATTAAGAATTCTTTGTCATCTGCACTTGATAGAAAACGGTCGATTTCACTCTTTGTCAATATTTTCGATTTTTTGGCTTGATATCCGTCACCGGTTCTTTTCAAAAATGCGATCAGCTTGGGGAATTTGCTTATATCTATGTTGTCGTAAATTATCAAGCATGACTTAACCATAGAATATTGCGCCCATAATGTGGAAGACTTGTAATTCTTTGCATTTTCACTGAAGTATGTCAACAAAACATTCTCGCTGTATACTTGAACATTTTTCTCGCCGCACCACTTTTTGAACCGATTGTAGGCTATATCGTATAAAGATCTTGACTTCGTAGACAGCAAATTGCTTATTGCAATATTTGCAGCCTCCACAATCTCTTCCGATTCACAATTATTCATTGTGCACTAAACAAACTTTAAACTAAACCAAACTAGCACCTTAATTTGGCAATTCTTTTGGTTTGTTTATTTTGTAGTTTTGACAATAACTCAACGACTGCTAAATAAATGCTCAAATCCGAATACAATAATTCTGGTGCTACTTACTTCATAATGACAAAATATGTGTTTTTAAGTTAATGAGACCGTGGAAAAAATAGTATATACCATTTGGGAGAGATGCTATTTTGTCCTCGGTGCATTGCAAATTGCACCTCTGCCAAAATAACGCATTTCTCTCCCTTATAGTATAATATACTATATCACAGACTATATCGACAATTTTCCGTTTTTTTTCTACGAGCGGATTTATTAGTAACGATACCTACATACATATACATATGTCGATACGATTAGTAATATTTTTTTATTTTAGCGTAACGGCCCTTCCAGAACTTGCGAACGAGTAAGTAGATCACCTATACAATTTCATTGCTTTATTTTCTGTATAGAAAGATTTATTCGTATTTATCTTTTAACGATCCGCGTATATTTTCGTCAGCTCATAATTTAATTATGTACAATGGAAACAAATCAAATTAGTGAAAAGCCTGTCGTATATGAAGCAGTTAAGCAAAAAATGTATTTTTCATTAGTACAAACATCAGTAATTATCTTATTTCTACCGAAAATATTTGTAAGTAATGTAGGTATCCATCTTAATTTGATCAATAACGTAGTACTTACGACTATGCATTCCTTTTTTTACAAGTGTCAAGAATACAAGGTGACCGAACAGGTATACTTCGATATAGCAATAAATAAAGAGCATGTTGGTCGTATAATAATCGGCCTATTCGGCAACATAGTTCCTAGAACGGTGAAGAATTTCAAAATTCTGTCGACGGAAGGTATCCAAGGACGAAATTACACAGGAAGCATATTTCATAGGGTCGTACCCAGATTTATGATACAAGGTAAGTAAGTATGTAAGTAGATAAAGGCACAGCCAGAGAACCCGTAAATCATCTCGAACAACGGAATATAGAAACTAAAAGTAAAAGTATGCGTATTTCTAGGAGGTGATATATTGTTCAATAATGGATCGGGGTCCGTTTCTATTTACGGTGATCATTTCGAAGATGAAAATTTCAATGTTAAACATTCGGGATCTGGCTATATCAGCATGGCGAATTACGGTAAAAATCCATAAGTAAGTTATAAATAATTTATTTTAAAATTAGCATTAAATTAGGACCAGATTCTAACGGATGTCAGTTCTTTATAACAACCATAGCAACTCCATGGTTAGACGACAGTCATGTTGTTTTCGGGAAGGTAATTTATCTAAATTATTATAATTGTTTATTTTTTTTTTTTTTT
>SMLS01060028.1:0-11466 GCA_004785975.1 Popillia japonica
TTTTTTTTAAATAGGATTGCATGAATATAATCCGTGTTAGTTTTACGATGAATTTCTTTTAATATAAATATCAGAGTTCAATCGAAACAGTGTCAGATTTTTGATAATGTCGTAAAGACTTATATGTAATAAGAAAGATATAGTTCAGGTTGTGTCCGCGTCTTTACCAAAACAATGTCCGATATTGTTGTTGGTAACCGTTTCGCAAAAGTATTACTGCGGTCTACAAAGATTCGTGCAATTTCGATCTCCGATAATTAGGCTGACAGCTCACGTCGACCTCTAGCGGCGATTTAGTTAGAAATGTAGCGTATATTTCGGTTTCATTTTTTTTCTGTATTATGACTTGCAACTTTTTTGTACATGTCATTATTTTATGCAAGCATTGGATTATATTTGTTTGACCGGTATAGAATTGGAGTTTAATTCTGTAGAACAGGTATTGAGTATAATAGAAGTGTGCTGTTTGTGTCGTGAGCCTCACAGTAATTAAATAATTAACTAAATTAGTTCTAAATGTCATTGATCCGAATTAGTATAATACCATGTTTTTAATAATAATAATAATAATAATAATAATATTTTATTTGCCCAACAGATATAAAATCCTTATTACAGGACAAAATAGAATACATCACGAAAACATATGTGATATGTATAAATATAAGTATACTTAATACTAAACTAAATTTAATAACTACTAACTAGTGATAGATAACAGAGAGATTAATTAATTCCCTTATATGTAATTATAATTGCCAGTACAATGATGGAGTAATGTTGGTAGAGAAGTGTAATTAATGTTTAACATGAGTATTAGTAATTCTACTAAAGAATTGTAAAGTTAGCTTTGTGAAGAACGAGAGAGTAATGCTTCGAAATTTCTAGTTCTTTCTACATAGATTGTTAGCATTGATGGGTACGCCATTGCTTTAGAAAAGCTCAAAGTGTGAATTGTTGCACCACCTAAACCCACCTCTGAAGAAAGCGCATTGCTACCATTGTTTTTACAATTTGACAGTTCTCAGAAGTATTTTGTCAATTAAAATCGTCAAAATAATAAGAGAGATAAGACTGGGTAGTTCTCAAAATACAAATTCTTAAATTTTTGACAGTTGTCAGAAATATTATGACAGCTAACCTGATAGCATTGTAATAAACATTTGTAGTTATAGACTGACAGCTGTCACCAGTATTTTACCTGTTACACTCTCAAAAATAATGTAATTTCCAGAGAAACTTAATGTTTGCAAGAAATATTTTAGCAGATGAATTGGCAAGTTGGGAAAATTAACTGCTACTACTGCTATTTCTATGAAATTGTTATTAATGTCATGTCAAATTTTGAAACATTGAAAAACAAAAACCGTATGATCAAAAAATAATGGTTTATGACAATGTGAGTGAAAACGCAGTTGATTCTTCAATGTATTCTGTATTAACTATTAACATATTCGTAACCTTTGCCAGATTATAAAAAGAGTTTGTCAGAACCGTTTGTCAAAAAATATTTTAATAACTGAATTGCCAAAATGCAAAAAATTGCTGTTAGGACGTTGACAGCTGTCAATTCATAGGTAAATATAAAAAAATACTTAAATTCGCAATTAAACTATTGTTGAATTGTTTTTGCAAATTAAGAAATGTGTGAAATATTTTGATACTTCGACGTTGTTACAATACAATAATCTAAAATCCTTAACATTTTGACAACTCTGACTTCCCTCACTTTTGCTTCCAGATTATTCTATGGCAGCAATTTTTATGGGTTACGGGGGTAAGATTCTCTTTTAATTTTGTCCTGTAATGTATTGAAATAGTAAAAAAAAAGAAATGGTGGGTATCAAAATCGGAAAAGCAACTATTTTCTGCAATGTGACAGTTACCAGCTAACTAGTTTCTGTATAGTAGTCCCCTATTTTCAACCTATGTCCTAGGTGTTGGAACAGTGAAAAAATTAGAAGTTCATGTTAAGCAGTAAATATGGCAAAACAATGTTTCTTTTAATTTGCCACACTCCATATATTTTTTGATAAAAAGATCTTTTATCCATCAAACAGCACCAGCCCCCACTTCGTCTAGTTCTTTCATTGTGGCGGGATATCTTTTGTTGGGGCAGTCCATGACAATATATTGAGGCGTCTGAGCAGGATCACCGCAGCAGTCGAGGTTGCCAAAAAGTCCCCATTTGTGCTACCAGTACTGCATCCTGCAGTGGATGTTTTGATAGCGGTTAAGAGCCGTTCAGTATTGTATTGTATTGTAAAAGAAAGGTCGTGCAGGCTCTATAACCTCACCTTACTGCGACCTATAGATCTATTGTGAATACCCCATTCCTTTAGTACCCTTCTAATCTGATGTTCTTAAGGAATTCCAGGCTTAGTATGGGTGCCAAGGCCTTAATCTGATCAGGCGTTACAGTCACCTGCTCTAGATGCTGAAACCTTCGCAGGCCCAGTGCCTCGCACTCGCAAAGTATGTGCTCGGCTGTTTCAGATCTCAGTTCGCAAAAGCGACATGTGTTTTGATCAGCTTTGCCCATCTTTCTGAGATGGTACTGTAGAGGGCAATGGCCAATAAGTAGGCCCGTGAGGGAGCTTAAGTCTGATTTTCTTAGATCAAGAAGCTTTTTATTACTATTTGACGAGCAGTTGATGTATTTCTTCGCCTGTGTTTGTTCGGGTGTTTTCCTCCAGAGGGATGCCGTTTCTTTTGTTTCCCAGTCTTTAAGTTCCTTCTTGAGCTGGTGTTTTAATACACCAAAGAAGGGTTCGGGTCCAATGAAGTGCATGTTTGCGGCTTGCCTTGCAAGTTATTCCGCCATATCATTTCCTTTGGTATTCGTGTGCCCTGGAGCCCACATCAGGGAAACCCTGTTGTTTGTGGCCAGTTGTGTCACATTCATCTGACAATCCCAGACCAACTTAGACTCAAACCTGTGAGTGGCTAGAGCTTTCAGAGCGGCCTGGCTATCGGTACATATATAGATGTTGGCATCCTTCAGGTTTTTGTCTAGGTTTTCTCGGATGCAAAGATCTATAGCATGTATCTCCGCTTGAAAGATTGTTGGAGATGCTCCTAGGGCTCTGGAGAGGTTGGTCCTTGGTCCATGAACGCCAACCCCTACACCGTTGCTAGTTTTGGATCCGTCTGTGTACCAAACACTGGCTCTATTTTCAAAGTTGGGTCCACCAGAGCTCTATTCCTTGCGGCTCGGAAATAGCACCCTAAATGGTCGCTCGTGATGCAATTTGACAGTCATGCTGTCCGTTGGTTTAGTTAAGGATGGAATCTCTTCTCGGAGGTCATCCAGAATCCACCAAACTAGGCTAGCGTACGTGACCCTGGGTCTCACAACCATTAGATATAACCAATATATCATTTTTGATTTAAGACCCCAAGTTCTTCCAAAAAGTCTCTGGCAAGACCATAAGGTCATTGTAGCGTTTTGGAGAACTTTATGAAGATGCTGATTCCAATTTAGTCTGCAGTCGAGAGTGATCCTAGATATTTGACTTCACTGGAGTAGTTTAGTTGTGCACCATTCAGGAATACAGTGTCCAGCGAGTATTTCCTTCTGTTAGTAAATGGGACGACAACGGTTTTGCTTGGGCTGACAGAAAGTCCTTCCCTACAGTATCACTTACTGATGGTGTTAAGGGCCTCTTGCATTAGGTCAGTAATAACCTTTTCATGCTTGCCCTTTATTGTAACCACTAGGTCATCTGCATATCCCTGTGCGTTAAAGCCTTTTCCGTGCAGTATGTTGAGCAGATCGTTAATGACCAGAGACAACAGCAAAGGCCATAGAACCCCGCCTTGAGGGCACCCCCTGACCGGTTTGAAGGCCACCGACGTTCAGTAACTTCTGTTAAGATCAAAGTCTGCAGGGGATTTTGTTGGTTATTATCTGCAGACCATCTGGGTTTGTCGCCTCATATTCTTCCCTCCAAACATCGGTCAAGCCAAAATTTCCATTAATGCATTGATGATTTTATGGATTATATTTTTGGAGAATATTTTTGGATTTATGGAGATTCTTCGTTCTAGAGAAATAAGCCTTTGTTATAGACAAAAACTGATAGCCATCCAGAAATTTTCAATAAAGCAACATTTTATGTAGAATCTCTAAACACTTAAAAAGAGTTAAATAACTTTTTCGTATGTTGTTACTACAGTAAAGCGAGTGTGAGGAGCGATTCTTTTAATGCCAACATATGTTGGCGGTGTTCGGTCATTTATATTTGGTTCAAACTAAGAATAATGGCGAAATAGAAACCCGCTTTTCGCAGAAGCGATAATAATACTAAAGGCTAGGCTGGCAGATACGCAACTCTATTACACTCAGTGCCAACTAAACAACCGGATTATACAATTGAGATTCATAAATTTGTAACGCAATTGTAATTATTCTCGTTGTCGATGTAGCAATTCTACTCTTGTAGGATTCTATTATATAACCGAGGAGGTTGTGAATGAATACACACTATTAGACGTTAGCTTTGTTATTGTTATTACATTAGACGCAATAAAATCGACTTTCTTTTATTCATCTTTAATTTGTTTTGCTTATTTCGCTCTTTTTTTTAACATTTCGAAACGACGACCTAGAATCAATACATTGTGCGCGATCCTATACAATTTTACGATATCTACACAAATATATATTTTATAAGATCGACCAATAAGTACAACGAGCATAAGTCTGTCTAAAAGAAACGAAAAAGAACACGAAGCAATGACACAATTCAACGGGTTTTATTGCGAGATATAAATTTTCGTCCGCGAAGCGAACGAAAATTTATACATGACGAAATCGTAGGAGTCATTGAAACAATATCGCATCGGCGTCGTGACCGGATAGCGCGGGGTCCGCCTTCACTTCACTTGTCTCAGCGCCACCGTTGTTGTCTCGAGTTAGCCTTGCTCGGATTCCACGCATTGCTCAATCTAGTCGGCCTGTCCTGCTGCCTGCCATCGCTCTTGTATACCAGAGATACATTTATGCGATGTTGGAATAACGAAGATGGATATTTGTCGTTCTAGAACTGGTGCATACGTGTATGTATGTATGTGAGTGCTGATCAAGTTACGATTGTATAGGAATATAAATTATATAATTCGATTAAATGTCTCTTGTCTCTTCGAAACTGTTAGAGTTTGTATCTTTTTGAGATTAAATAAAAAGTGCTTTAATTTGGCCAGACAAGGTTAGTCGAGGAAATTCGTTGGGCCTGATCCTTCCTTTGACACCACCAAGTTCCAAATTAAAAAGTCCACCGACGAATGGATTCACAGCAAGTTCAAGGAATATTGGCAAAGATTACCATGACAAAGACAGGCAAAAGGGGTCTTACAGGAACAGATGCCTGAGTTTACTAGAGACTTGCTAGACTTGCATAAGATGGGCCTAGTAAACGATGTTATCTGCAGATTCTGCAAGGAGGAGGACAAACGCCACTTCATGTGATATGTCAAATCAAAACGAAAACAAACTTACCCTTCTAGGAGAAATGGGGATAACAACAGTTCAGGAAAGGTCACTGTGAAAGTCGTTTGTATGGCCACCCAATCTTAATCTAATCTAATCGCTTAACTAGCTTATCTGGTTGAAGATTCAGCTTGAACAGCTTTTGAATACAACGTGTGTAGTTAAAATCTAGTTTGGAGTAGATTTTGAACTGTTTTGATAAGGGGGATGGTTTTGAACTGGTTTTTGATGCAACTTAACTGGGGTGTAGGCTTGTTTTGACTTGTAGAAAATGTCTCAATACTCTGTATCGGGTTCCCAATTAATTCCAAATTTATTTGGACCATATTTCCGGGCTGTATGAAGATTTATGCAGGGAAGAGGGGCAAAAAAGTTTTAGAGGAGTATTTGTCTGAATGTTTTTCAGAAAGCTGCCCCAATGCCCCCATAGGTAGTTCATTATCGTTAACAACTCAAGAGCTATCCTTACTTTAGGTATTTTCAGGATGACACATATTAGGTTCTGGATCAGCTTGTCCAAGTTCATCTCCACCATAATGAAATTCATCAAGTAGATTCTCAAAAAAATTGAAGACGTCAAGGTTTTTAGTACTGGGCGTAGAGAACCCCACAGTGTATAGCAAAAAAGTGGAACCGCTCTCACAAATGAAAGAAATCAGAAAAAAGGAACAAATGGGTATTACAACAGTCCAGCAAAGATTGCTGTGAAAATCGTTCGTATGCCCACCCCAATCCTAATCTAATCTAATGGAATTAGCTGACCTGGTTGAAGATTGAGTTTGAACAACTTTTGAATACAACGTGTGTAGTTAACATCTGATTTTGAGTAGATTTTGAACTGTTTTGAAAACCAACTGGAAAGCAGTGCTCAACCAGATAAGCTGCTTTTTTTGTGCCCAAACATTGTGGCATGAAAGTACTTAATTTACTTGGCCTGAATGGTAGCTTCAATTGAAGATCAGTTTCTGAACACCCTGTAGAGTATTTTTAGTCCTCGTCCCCCAATAAAAGATGTTATCCTTTGGTTTTGTTGTATATTGTAACGAATATTAAAGCCAGAAAAGTTGAGGTTTCTGGAAATTTGTGAATATCATTTTAGAAAAATATTTTCTGAGGTAGTCTAATTACCAAGTCATTTTTGGAGATCTTTAAAATTACTGATCAATCTCATGCGAAATACATCTGTGAAGCAAGTTCAAAGACATCAAATACAATGAGGAAGGACGAGATTCTACCCAAGTACCAGAAATATTCACTGGTCATTTTTGGTGAGCTCTGGGACATTCATGATGATGTCTGCCAATTCTGTTGGTAAAAGTTTGAGAAGTTCATAATATACGACATCCTTCTGATTTCGACAAACGCATAGCGCTAATTTGGTCTTGCGATCAATGTTGATAGATGCTCCATGTCAATTCAAAATTTCCTGCGATTTTGGGATCCAAAACGAAACCCAATCTTTCCTCATAGGAGCAATGCAAAAATTCTTTTTCTTCATGGCAAGAAAGCGAAGTTAAGACGATAAGAAAGAAAAGTTTCAACCTATGCCTACAAACGTAGTAAGAGCTTTGAGTATTAATTTTTCATATTTTCATCATTTCATTTCATCAACAATAAGACTACATACTTTGGAATGGACACCAGCAGCTTATAATAACGTTGACTGAAGTTGAGGAAGAAACTGTTCCTGGGTAGCTGAGTTTTTACAAAACATCCTTTAGAAAAAAGGCATTCTTTTACAAATAGCGAAAGCAAAAATGAAAAAAAAATAGTCGATGTTTACACGCTGCAATGCCAGGTAGCGGACTGTGTAGGTCGATAATTTTGTTTTCTGTTTGAGTTGGTTTTGGAAGAACCTTATCTGCTTGGGGGTTGGCCTAGATAGCAAATTATTTGGTTGGGGGGCTTGTTTCGAACTAATTTTCAAACCAGCCTAAACTGGGTGGTTTTCAGCAAATTTAGAAGGCAGCTTATTTGTTTAAGGGTTGCGTGTAAGCTTGTTTTGAAGGTAGCTTATTTAGGTGAGGGCTCATTCTGTGGAAATTTTGAAAGTAGTCTACATATTTCATAAAGATTTGGTTTTAAAAGCAGTGGTTAAGAGCCCGTTTCGAGTTGATTTTAAAAGCGGATTAGCTGGTTTAGAAAACTTGCTCACAACCAACACCCATTCAGATAAGGGGGTTGGTTTTGAACTGGTTTCTAATGCAATTTAACCGGCTGGGGGCTTGTTTTGAGTTGTAGAAAATTTCTCAATAGTCTGTACCGAGTTTCCAATTAATTCCAAATTTATTCCCAAAAAACTTCATCACCTGATCAATACAGTTGGCAAAAATTGTTAACTCAATTTGGGTCATTTTACTGGTCTGCAGGGAAGTGGGACAAATGTTTTTTACTACTAGCTCACAACCAACACCCATTCAGATAAGGGGGTTGGTTTTGGACTGGTTTCTAATGCAATTTAACCGGCTGGGGGCTTGTTTTGAGTTGTAGAAAATTTCTCAATAGTCTGCACCGAGTTTCCAATTAATTCCAAATTTATTCCCAAAAAACTTTATCACCTGATCAGTACAGTTGGCAAAAATTGTTAACTCAATTTGGACCATTCTACTGGTCTGCGGGAAAGTGGGACAAAGATTTTTTAGACGAGTATTTTCCTGAATGTTCTTCAGAAAGCTGCCCTCTCCCCTCAACTCAAGAGCCACCATCATTTCTTACTTTACTATTATCAGGATGACTCATATTAAATTTTGGAGTAGCTTGTTCAAGTTAATCATCACCATAATGAAATTCATGAAGTAGATTCTCAAAAATCTTGAAGACGATTATAGAAATTACAATTGGAACTTGTTCTATTTGTGTTCTTGTTCTTTTTATGATTTCTTCAAAACGGTCGCGTTTGAAAGATTTCTCAGATCTTGAAATTACAAAATATTGCAGTAAGGAATTGATACTTTAATGACACAATAATAATATCACTAAGCACGATTATGCAACGAAATGAAAATACCTTTTCATCTAGGCTATCACCGGCCTTTAAACAATATCTCCTACAGTCCCTCTCTCGGACATTTTTCCCATTATTTACAAATCGAACATTACCGCGAACATGCATTGCACACACAACAAAAGTGTTGGCTATTGCTCGGGGCCACCTTAATCCGTTTCGCAGTGAACCGGAATTTTTTCCGATCGGGAAAATTATTGTTCCTACGATAATATCGGCGATATATTGGAAACGCGTAACACAATATTCCACGAGTACTGTAGTAACGGAGTTATTAGTGCATATTAAACAATTTATTCACTATTTTAGCGCTTTATATCTGGTTGGGATTTCGCAAAATCACTGCACGGTTTAATAACGTTCTAAAAAGTTGTACACCTACAAACATGCGAGAAATTTGTAATAAATTATTTATCGTTTTAATCGTCTTAATTATTTACGGTTACAATAAGAAAAATTGACACAACAGATTAAGTATTTAAAATAAATTTTACGACTGTCTAGGACTTGTAGATGTATAGGTTCCAGTTTTTTTTATAGTTACAACAGCTCCTAAATTTTGTCTACCTTAAATTTAGGAAGCTATAACCTGTCTTACAAGTGTCATACACAAAGAATAATTCTAAACTTAATAAGGGGAAGGCTTCATCTTAAAATAATATTATGCAAATGTTATAGTTGACACTCTCACATAAACACCGGAACAATGCTTAGGGATTTTTTATTCCTGCATATAAAATTCGGATAATTTCAGAACAGGTACACGAGTTCTTTTATTAATGTACCAGATGTATATGGAATACAGATACAAAAAATGGATGGTATGTATAAATCAAAAGAAGGATGTTGCCCTGTTATCAGAAAAGGATCAGGTTAGGTCATTTAAACAGGAACAATATTCGGGAAGATGTTTTAATGTTTGTTTCTTTTAATCTCATTCATAGCATACAGTACTATTGTGGGATAGGATAAGAGCGTGTGAAATAAGATTAGACGATATGCATATTTCGTCGAACTGACAAGATTTGACAGATGGTTTATTTGATGAATACGTCTTTGTAACTTGCGCCACAACTGTATTACCAATAAGGATGTCCTGCTAAAATAACCTATGTAAAGGTGTAATGCTATGTAAAGGTAGTCTTTGCAGAAACCTTAAATATTTAGCAATATTTTTTTCTAAAATTTTCATGAGAAATAGACCAAGACTTCTGGTTTTGATACAGTTTGCTGCAATTTGGCAGTTTGGCAGTTCCATCATTGTATGCAGCGGCGAAATAGTTTGATGTGTCTATATTTAACACATTTAGGCTAGAGTTTTAATTCTTCTGTTACTTCTTTTGCAGAAATTGTGAATGCGACTATATCTTGGGCAAGACAATACAAAGATTGGACGTTAGACGACAATGTTTTAAAATTTGAAATATTCGGTTCAAAACGAAGAACGTTTGTTTGAAGGGCATCAGGAAAGAAGAGGTCTACAATTATGTATTGCATCCACCACAAAGTAGGAGGAGGTTTAATTGGAGAAAATTTTGTATTTCAGTAAGACAGATATCCAGATTATGCCTTGGCTATTTAGAGAACTTAGACAAAAAGAAATAATCATTAATATGGAATGGCCTTCTCAGAGCGCCGACTTGAATCCTATAGAATTGCTATGGAATGAACCAGACAGGCAAGTGCGAAAAGCAGCTCCAGCACCCACAACAATACTATGGGCCCAACTATAAGATGCTTGGTTAAAAATAGAATCAGAAACTCTGGGAGTAATTTTTCCGGAGAAGATGCCGAGATTCTGTCAGGAGTAATAAGAGATAAAGATGGTCATATAGATGAAGCAACAATTTAAAGTAATACTTTTTAAGGTATGTATTAAGTTTATTTTGTATACCTACATATTCTCTCTATTATTTTTGGGGGGTAAACACTTATGGTATCTAGTGTAAGTGCAAAAGTGTCAAAAGGGAGAAATGTTGGTAGGAAGAAAGGAAGGAAATTTGGTGGGAAGCAGAAGAAATACCAACCAAGACAACATCGATACTGTGGGATTTAGAAAGTTGATATCCCAAAACTGTTCATAGATTTCGCAGATTGATCTTCACACAGTTATATCTTCTACTGGCTGTTAATTAAAATATCTTCTAGAACTTGATCTTATCGTTTTAGACTCATTACAGTTGCCCGACGAAAGGATATTTTCCAGTGGTAACATTTAAATTGCTTCCATTAGAACTAGAGCACAGAGAATTCCTCACATAGACCAATTTATTATATAAACTTGGACTTCTTTACTATTCTTATGTTTAGGGTACCCATTTTACTATAATGAGTAGTGTGGTCGTCTAAAAATCGAAGAATTCTGTTGTGTTTGGTTTAGTTTGGTTTGATCATAGCTGAGAAATTTTGCTTGGATGGGCTCACAATTGGTCATGTCTGTATTTTAGTAGTTGTTATGGGTTCTTTAGCCGTGAGGTCTACATTAATTTTGAGAGAAACCGTATCGAGTGGTTAGATAAGAATGCAAAGTGTTATAGCTCGGAAAGTATTCATCATGTTAAAAATATATATATATATATACAGGATGTCCAAAGTTATCGGTGCACTATTGCTATCTTAGTTATTTCTGTAGCTACGATTTTAGTTAAATGAGCAAATTTTTAGTGTTTTTAATGCTGATTACTATGGAGTTCTTGAACAAACAATTGAATAACGCATTCACGAAAAATTTCGAAATTTATAATTTTTTTAAACGGAACGCCTATATTATTTGGACATATTTTTGATCATCATAATATTTTGAACAAAAAATGTCCAGTACATAACTATTTTTAACGCAAAAATAAACAAATGAGAAGCGTTCAAAGTTTTAAAAATTTAACATGTAATTCTAAGTAGGTGATGGAAAATCATAATAAACTATGACGTTAACAGTAGAATAAAAACGACAAACACAGTAATCATCTTTTTG
>SMLS01060031.1:0-10828 GCA_004785975.1 Popillia japonica
TTTTTTTTTTGGTTAAAGAGACAGTAATATTAAACTAAACAAATGCGACGCAGCTGCGATTTTATGGCGATAATTTTTCAAACGCCTTTTTGCGTGTATTTAACAGACGATTTTTTACTGCAACTGTGTAGAATACATTAGTTGCTTCCTGGTGTACGCATACATACCTTTTACTAGAGGAGGATCTGGCGTAATGATCTTTAAATTCTTCGTATCCGTAAACCATTTAGCAAAGTAAAACTTCCTGTACGGGTGCAGATTATTAAATTGATTTCGGGAATGTGAAATCATTAATTTTCAGTTGACAATTTCTTAGAATATAAATTTTTTACTAATTTTTTTAAATTTAAGGGTTCCAACCACCAAACATTTAAAAGGAATTAAATAGATTGGTCACTAAATTATTGTTCCTTTGGCGTCTAAATCCTTGCTTTTCAAGCGATGCTATTTGTAAATATTACAGTTTTAGATAGTAGAAGGTAATAGAAGTGTAACATGCAAATATGGCGTCAATTCCTCATACAGATATCTGCTTCATTGCTTTAAAATGAATGCATATCTTACAAGTATCCAGAGATTGGATTATCGTCTTGATATCATAGTTTGGGCTCAATATTGAAATTGTGTTAAAACTTCTTTTGATTCATCTGCTAGTTCTTTCAGTTGCTCAAGTGGAGCATTATCCATTCATACTGATGACTTCTTAAAGGATTTGTTGTTTTCATGTTCATTTTCAAGTTGGATTTGTGTCTTGGTATCATACTTTGGGCCAAATATTCAAATTATATCTCAACTTCTTTTGATTCCTCTGCTAGTTCTTTCAGTTGCTCAAATGCAGCACTATCAAGTCATGCTGATGACTTCTTAAAGGATGGGTTGTTTTCATTTTAATTTTCAAGCTGGATTTTTGTTTTGGTATCATAGTTTGGGCCAAATATTCAAATTATATCTCAACTTTTTTTGATTCCTCTGCTAGTTCTTTCAGTTGCTCAAGTGGAGCATTATCCATTCATACTGATGATTTCTTAAAGAATGGGTTGCTTTCATTTTCATTTTCATGTTGGATTTTTGTTTTGATATCATAATATGGGCCAAATATTCAAATTATATCTCAACTTCTTTTGATTCCTCTGGTAGTTCTTTCAGTTGCTTAAGTGGACCATTATCAATTTATGCTGATGACTTCTTAAAGGATGGGTTGTTTTCATGTTAATTTTCATGTTGGATTATTGTCCTTCTTCAAGCTTTTTGCATCCCTTAAACATTTTTGTTTCAGTGATTGCCTGTTTTTGCAGTTCCATGCTTTGTTAGAGCCTTAATCCATTCATTAGCTTCTTTCAATTCCCATATCCATATCCTTTGAAATTTCATTCCTGTGATGAGATCTCCAACGATGGGACTCCTTCGTTGCTGAGGACGTCGATGACAGGTCAGTAGTCGTAAGTTTTAAATCTATCGTCTAAAGCGGACATTTAAGAACTGAAATATGAAATGATATCTATACCTCATGGCCTGGGTAACTCCCAAATGCTATCTTGGATTGCCTCGTAGAATTAATTAAAGCCATATTAGGTCTTTTCCTTTCGGTAGTACATACAGTTACCAAAATATTAGAACCAAACGCTTAAATGAATAGTACAGTCTTGGTTTTTCTAACCCATTTCTCTAATCCACGCAAGGATTCTGTAGATTTTGATATTATTATTAAACTCTTTCTTTCCTGACTTCCCTATAATATAATGCAGGACTCTTTTGGGCAATACAAGCGATTTGTAACAGCTTTAAAGCTAGAAAGCCAAGTGATATGCTGTTTTTGGACATAATACGTAAATTCAATGGTCTGTCGGTAAAAATTGCTTTTCGAAATGATCCAATCAAGTTTAAATCCTACGTTAGTCAAACTGATATCTTCCCAGTCTCTTTACCAAACCTTCGTTCTCCAATGGAATGCTGAATCTTTGTGTTTCCTTCGAAGCCCAGTGTTCTCCATGGCTGTTTGTTTCTAACATTAGCTCCAACTACAGTCTATGTTAACCACACAGCAATATTCACGTCTCCCACAAAGGAAGCTCTCGTCTATCATAGTTACAGTAGTTGAAGCGTTGGGCAGAAAAAAAATAAAATTAATAAAAACAAAGAGTTTCCCATTTGCTTAATAAAAAAAAACAAGATAGCAGCATGTGATAGTCTTCATTCATTGAAAATCTTCGATGATGACATGTTACGGCAGTGTTGGCGAAATTGCTAAAGATTGCCACTATTTATGTCACTGTTGTGTCTTGCTAAATTTTTATCATTAAAAAATGACAGAATTGGGACTTCGAATGGAAATCTGGAGCAGCCAATGGAATTGAACTCTAATATGCTACTTCTAGAGTTACCATCACCTGAGTTCAAGATTTGATAAGGAAACTTCTACAGGACTAGGATATACACACCTCAAGGTGGCCTCAGCTTTCTTACAACCTTCAGAGCTTTGAAGATCACCCTTATTAGAAGGTAAAAGGGTCTATGAGTCTGCCACTCCAAACCAATATACATACATTGCCTCCAATCATAATCTCCCTTTGGGTTCGCTGTCAGCACAAAGAAGGATAACTCGAATCATGACAACAAAGCAATTTTGTCTTGCTATAGGCCAATTTTAATACATCAATCATGGAAGAAACTTCTCATTTTTAGTTAACGAGAAGGCTTGCATTTATTTGTATGTTATTCTCTTCAAAGTATAATGGTCAAAATGCCAATAGTACGTAACATTATTTAACACCACTTTTTTTACAAATTTGCAACTCCCTGGATGATTTCTACTTTTCTGAACACTTCCTTTTGGGCCATCATGTCAGGATTGATATCTTGTCTTCACTACTGACGTTCTACGAAAGCTTCTTTTTTGGAATCGTGAATGCAATGTATAATAGTATACATTGTAGTATATAGTATGCAATGGTGCAAGAATAACTCAAAACAGTGTTCCTAATCTAAAAGACTTTACTAACACCCCAGAAAATCCAAGGTTAGATAGCTGTCTCAATCTTAGAATCGCCTAAACGCATTGGATTGTAACTGTTCTAGAAATTGGGTCTCCTTATATCTTTGGGTTTCTTCAGGATGTCTGTACAATGAGGAACCTCTAGAAAAATTTGTAAGGATTCAGATTTTGAAGCCCACGTCTTCAAAAATGTAGTTCTTCTTTTAATAATTTGCTACAGTAATGAGAGGAACTCGAAGAAGACAATTAAATTAATTAACAAATTTAAATTGCCCACTTAAGGTTTTATTTAAATTAGCACCAATTCTCATTTTAATACAATTTATTCCAAACTTAATGAAGAACAACTCCATATGTCACTTTAATAATCGCCATCCCATATAAGATTTGTCATTAAATCAGACGACATACATAGGTATAAGTACGAAAATAGATGGCAGCACACGTCGTAACGTCACGGTAATGATCAATACGAAAGAGATCTCCACTTCCACGAGCCTTTTGCATGTTATACATACATCTACTTCACTATACCGTTGTTAGCCGTCTTTTGCCGTTGGTCTCTTTGAGGCAACTTACTCTCCGCACGGTGCCATATATCAGTCTTAGACAATAGCCGAAGAATAAGAGAAGGAAAACCGGTTGGCCGCAGCAAAGCGGGCTGCTATATACTTATTGTTTCTCAAAAAAATATTAATACTGTGAATATAAAACAGAAGAATTATATGGTATGTTGATTACTTGGTATTGTATTCGTTTATTGCTTTGAGACGAATGCATACATGCGTGTGTAGCCGGTATATACGGTGTGCATTCATGTTACATCATGTGTGTAGGTATGGTCTAGTTGATTGTGCAGCCAGACAAATTCTCGCGTAAATTTGTCGTCGCCAAAAGTTTTATAAACTCATTGGCTTTAGAGGTGTTACACCCAGAAGGAGTAATTTGTTCAACTTAATTTTTTGCCATCAAAATTGGCATCATTTATACTCTTTTGCGAAAAAAAAAAATTCTTTTGTGTTATGGAGTCTGTTAGTATATTATCTGGTTGTGCTAAAGTATCTGGACATCTCATTTACAATAAAATCTACAACAATGTGAAATGTTTCCACCGCCATTGCAGCGTGGCTTTATGAACGGAAGATTAGTCCTAACAAATCACAAGTTGGTGCTCTATACACTGACTTTGCCGAGGCCTTCGACACCATAGACCATACTACATATATTACTGGGATTTTCTTCTACGGCCATAAACCTTATAGCTTCCTATTCAGATAATCGTTGTCGTCAGTTACGGTTGCTATAACGGCTTCTACTCCAGAACATCACAGTTTCGTCGGGGTTTCCTCGAGGATCAAATTTAGACCCACTTCTTTTTAACATTTAGATTAAATTAGATTAGATTAGGAGTGGCCCTACGGGCCTCTTTCACCGCGACCTTCCCAGTCTATTGTGATCCCCAGTAATCCTAGAAGGCGCCCTCTAACTTTACTCTCTTTATGAGGCTTAACGTCCTTGAGAGCGGCTCCTGTATATAGCTCTGTGCTGTGGAATACTCTGTGCCCAAAATTAGGAACAGTGTTCTTGCTAGGCCTCCGTCCTTTCGCTAGGCCTATGTTGTACATATGTCTATTTAGTCTACAGTGACCTGTCAACAGGCCTACTAACATTTTGACGGTTTTGCTGTATTTATTTAGTAGGTCTCTAGTGAATTCAGGCTTCTGTTCTTTTAGGAACTCCTTTGCCTGTCTTTCTCTAGGTGATCTTTGCCACCAATCCGTGGACCTATTGTGCATCCATTCATTGATGGATGTTCTGATTTGTGATTTGGTGGTGCCGAAGGATGGGCCAGGCCCGACAAATTGCCTCGACGAACCTGGTCTGGCCAGATCGTCTGCCGCCTGATTTCCCTTCACGCCCTCGTGGCTGGGAACCCAGGCCAAAATTAGTTTCCTTTGGAAACCCACCTCGTTTAGGGCATTAACGCAGTCCCAAACCAATCTTTTTAACATTTACATAAACGATCTTTTATCCAGTCTTAGTTCCCGCGTCCTCACCTAAGCTGACGATTTGAAAATCTATCGGAAGATATCTAGCGCCTCCGATTGTAAAGCTTTGCAAAGAGATCTTGATATTATTAATAATATAATTGGTGTTTTCAAAATCTTTTGCGATGCCAGTACGATGGCCACAACTTTTACGTTCGTAGGTACCCCACCTGATATGTATATAAGACTAGAATATTGCATAGGAGTAGAAAATGCTAGTATTCTAATGCCGAAACCAACACCAATAACCTTAACAGTAGCTGCTACCAACTCATGCCTGCTCTTGTCTTCCACGATCAGTCACTCCTTTCTTCCAAACATCCAAGAATCTATTGCTCCAGAACCCATAAAGAGACTCTCCTATCAATAAATTATAATTTACATGAGTGATCCAACTTTCGTAATCTGCAGTAGATAGTTGTCATCAGAACTTATCAAAGGCACCATTGATGTCGACAAAATCCGCAATACCACATCCTTTACAAAAACCAAGCTTACTCGAGCAGACATTCCTCTCCCTCTCCGAGGGCTGGTAGAAGATATCTCTTTATAGGAATCAATTTTAAATTTAGGCTTTTGCCATCTCTTGATAATGCTGCTCTTCTAGTTTCAACTGAAATGTACCAACTTAGAGGTACTTGAAAAACTTCCTAATAGCAAATTAAGATTGTGCAAGCACAATTTACAAATTCAACTTTAAAGATTTTATTAAGAGTTTTCCCAAATAAGCATTTTTTTTGTTTAGTTCCTGACGACCAAGTGTTAGCTTATGATCTGTTTTAGCATCTCATTCCAGTTCTTTCAAAATATTTGACATGTTTTCATATGAAGAGACAATTCAGTATAAAAAATTTTATAATAATAAATAAATAAAAGTATTTCATTGATTTTGCAAGAAATTGTGTTAAAATCTTACTTAAGTTAGCTCATTATTAGCGAGCATATTTTCAAGAATAAATTGGATTAAAGTTAAAAACGTATGTGTGTACTGTGTTGTACGTATGAGATATAAAATTACAAATCTGTGATAAATTAACTAAATAACCAGCAAACTTTAAAAGCAGATGTTATCCATTTACATAGCTATTAAGCTAATATTAAACGAATAAGTCAATTAATAATGAATCATTAATCCGATTCTTACATCTTATTCGCCGACAATTTTGAAATGTTTGCACTCTCGATTTTAGTCGATATCTAGAAAAAATCAATCTAAATTTAATGAGTAATTAGACCGATAACCACTAGGATTTCTCTTATCGCTACAGAGAATTCTGTATCAACAAATCAATCAAATTAATCTACTCTTACATTTACATGAGAAACATGTGAACGGTTCCAAAGAAAAGTGGGGCTTTGTATATAAATTCATTCGAAATTTACTTATATTTACATGTCTGATTGATCATCAGATTATTTTTTAATACAATAATAATTTTGTAGAACCTATATTTGTATGGTCTAAGGTATCCAACCTAGTTCAGATTTCCTGTTTTATTATTTATTATTATTATTTATTATTAAGTTTTGGAGCTGTCAAGATTGGTAAGATAGAGTAGGGGAGACAAAAATATTGAAACCTAGAGAATTAACGTCTATAAGTAACACCTTCTTCTCGGGATATAATAATAATAATAATAATAATAATAATAATAATAATAAGATTAATTGCGCAACAGGATCCAATTACTGGACAATATTCGTTATAACAAAATTTTAAATATATGCGTGCAAGATTACAAATACAAATTATGGCAATGAATTAGGTTTATCAAAGAATATACATATCATTACATATTTTATTAGCGCTATGACACATACGGAAGAGAGGGGAATTACGTAAAATATTGGTCTTTGGTGTAGGAACAAAAAAAGTGTTGAGGAATCTGGATGAAGGTCGAGGAACGCTGAAAGAGATGCAGGACAAGAAAAGGGGATCAAGTGTTGCGTGGACCAACTTCCACATAAAACACCCACCATGGACATCTCTGCGGGAAGATAGATGATATTGATGTTTGCTTGGAGAAGTTGCACATCTGCATCAGATGAAATTTTCATATAAATTTTCAGATCATCAGCATATGCTAGAGCTGGACGAGTGAGTGATTCAAGTAAGTCATTCATATATAGAATGAAAATGAGAGGTTCGAACAGGATCCTTGCGGACACCACATTGAGACACAAATTTGTAAGAGCAGAAGCCATTGTAGCAGACGTAGTTAGTGCGGTTAGAAAAATATGGGTGAAGAAGTCGAAGAAAGGGCGAGCAAAGGCCAAACTGATTCAGTTTCTCCACTAGTATACTATTACTTATGGTGTCAAAAGCACCAGCAAAATCGGTGTAAATTACATCGACTTCCGAACAATTGTCCAAATGATTGGAGAGAAATTGCGTGATTGTGGCTAGCTTGGTTATGGTGGATCTGCCTGGAGGAAAACCATGTTGGGCTTCAGATAGACGTCGCTGAACAGAACTGAGGATAGATTTGTAGATGATTGATTCAAAGATCTTGCTAAAGTTTGATAAATTTGAAAGAGGACGATAATTTTTAAGGATAGCAATATCGCCTTTCTTATGAACCGGAGTAATTCTAGCTTTCTTCCAAACTGTTGGAAAGATGCAGGACTCTATTGACTTATTTATAATGACTATCAACGGTTTTCCAAGGGCAAACCTGCAATGACGCATTAGAAAACTGGGAAGCATATCATCGCCAGCCGTGGATTTATGTGATAAGGTAGCTATGATCTTCAAATCTCTTCCTCGGTGATAGGCTCCAAAGTAATAAGAAGCGAGTTACAAAACTTCGTGTTTTGGTCATCGCTCAATCTGCCCGGGATTCTCGTAGTGCCGCGCTTAACCCTCATAAACTCAAATAATTCTCTAGGGCTGGATTTTATTCTCAGCTCAATTTCATGGATGGATTTTCATGGTACGATGAAGATATTTGGTCCTTGCACAGAGTTCTGGGGTTTAAATCTAGAGAACAAGGTGGTCACGCCAAACAACGCCTGCTTCTTGGAGAAAATCTCGACGAACAATATGGAGACGTGCCTTGTCTTGGTGATAAAGGACGTGTAGACTATCACAGGTGCACTCTCTCTAATGAAGAAGTTAGGAAGTCCGTCATGACCTGATGTAAAGTCTGCCTTGAGATGTTTGTTGACCGCAGCAACTTCATCAGTGGTGAAACCGTCAATATTAAAACAAGTGGGCGTTATCATTGTTGAACAGGAAGACAAATTTTTCGCTAAAGCTTTCACTATTCCCTGTGGCTCAACCATCTGAAGACCATCAAGTTTCATACACCCAAGAATCCTCGATTTGCCAGACTTATATGCAATAAACTGCCCTAAACATTCCAGGATCCTCAAAAATTTCAGTTTCATATCGGCCAAGTACGCGTAATTCCAGCCTAACCAATCTCCGTACCCTGACAAATTCGTTCTTGGGTAGAGGAATCGAGTAAACAAGCACAAGACGATATTTTATACAAATTTTTGTGTAAATAAATGCTTTGACGTTTTTTACGTCTTTTAATTTAAATACTGTTCGGATGAGTTTGATTAGTCCATCAATATTAGACACAACTGACATAGCAACGCATACGACACTTATTTATTAGGTGATCATCCAAAGACTCCTTCCACTTAAATATATACATAGATATATAAATACATATTTTGCTGTGGCCTATGCAGCAGCAGCACGCTCACTTCATCTCTGAAGTGCCTCTCTCGCTGGCAATCCTTCTAACTCACCTCGTTGTCGATGTTATCGTGGCGAGGGATTCATATTCGAAATACCGCGTGTTCGATGAATAGGGCATATCGGTATATTATGAAAGAGACGAGAGATAACTAACAATGATTTCGGGATTTTTTCTGTTCTTTGTCGAGGAGAGAAATATATGGATGGTGGATTGCGGCTTCGTGAATCGCTTAGTCATCGATCGACGTCTGGAGAAGGTCTACTAGAAAGAGACGTGCAACACTATCGGTAATGATAATGATGAATATTGAAGAGGACTATCGTAGTAACGGAGGTTAGGTTTCCTACTAACAGGTAATAAATTCGTAGCATCTCTCTCGATGTATATCAATTATTGAAAACTCTCTACAATAATTGTTACAGTTATCGTTAAATCTCCTTTTAATATTATCCATCAATCGCTACGACCACTTCCTATCCTAAAACCGATCGAAAATTGGATTCAACCACATCAAACGGATATCAAACGACCTCTACTTTAACCACTATTAAGCCTCTAATTAACAAAAATTTTATCGGCGCTTCATTTGCCATTAAATCCGAAAGAACTTAATTACCGAACACACAGATACGACCCATTATAGATACTGTAGCGCTCGAGTTTAGATCACGCCCGTCACGAATAGCAGGCGAGGCCCGTTTATAAATATTTTCCCAATAAACTTAATCGCATTTGCATTTAGTTTTTCGATAAAACGTTCGTTTTAAAACGTTACGGACGGGTCTATTTACCGAAACTAAACGCCCAATTCTGTCGGGATATACGATCGAGATATCGTTCGAGCGCTGGTCGACCTCGAAATGTTTATTTGCTGTGAAGAGGAACGCATGTATGAAGGAGAAATCGTAAAGATTGAGAAACTTTTTTTAAAATCTGTTAAGCATGCTTTGGGAAAGCAATAAGTTGATTTTGTAAAGAGAGATGAATGATCTTCTTCTGCAATTAAAGCTTCAAGTCTTTCTTTAGCAAGATCATCATCAGGACCGTACTGTATACGAAAGATATGTATTGGAAGCTTCTTTTTTCCAACAATGTCGCCACCAGATAAGTTGTTGCCAAAACCATGTGTGGGCTCTAACTTGTCCAAAAACATGTTATTTCTCCATTTTGCTTTAGCCATTGATGGCTGCAAAAGAAGGGCATTAACATTCATTATGATAAAGGCACTTCTCAATAGAGTCAACGACATTCTGAACATGAAGACAGAAATAAAAAATTTGGTATGTTCAGAAAATCGTTGTACGACAGACAGGGAATCAATAACAATTTTGTTGGATCCAAGCCTTTCTTTCGAATTCCCAAAACTCAATTCACGAGAGATTAGATAGCTATTATAAGAAGCAAATTTAAGCTAAGGAATTGATACAATTTTGTCAAAAAGGAACAAGAAGCTATTAGTTCTTCGAAAACCAGAACTAATGATGCTTATGGGCGTTCTAGTTTTCTGTCCTTTATCAATTTGGTTCGAAAATGGTTCACTTATTGCATAATCATACTGTATACGAATGATATTGGAAACTTGAGTTTGATCTGTTTTCTCAACAATGTCAAAACCAGATAAGTTGTTGCCAAAACCATGTGTGGGCTCTAACTTGTCCAAAAACATGTTATTTCTCCATTTTGCTGGGACGTAGCTTGCATGACTTTAGCCATTGATGGCTGCAAGAGAAGGGCATTAATATTCATTATGATAAAGGAAGTTCTCAATAAAGTCATAACGACATTCTGAACTTGAAGAAATAGATCCAAAATTTGGCTTGGCCAGAAAATCGTTAGGGCCCTTTTGAAAAATCTACTTGCAAATAGGTGGCTCCTTTGGCGAATACTACCTTGTCCTTTAGGAATAAATTAACCAAAGAGTGCTTTGTTATAGTAATCAGTTGTCTCTTGCATCATGTACTGATGGTGTTGAATGCATTTGGAGGTAATTTTTGTAATAATGATTGCACGACAGACAGGAAATCAATAAGAACTTTGTTGGATCCAACCTTTTCTTTCGAATTCCCAAAACCCAA